>CM062806.1:514523579-514820641 GCA_031772625.1 Pinus tabuliformis | reverse complement strand
TCATTATATCAATAGATATTCATAGTCGAGCTAAGCTAGTCATAGGTGATGACAATTTGTCACCAAGGAAACCCATATTTGTTGATCACTTATCCATGATAAAGTCTTAACAAAAATTACCACCATCAATAAATAAATAGATTTACTAAACAACCTAGAACAAAGTATATAACAAGAGCATCATTTTGATGAAGTCACCAGAGCAGGATTTTTGGAAGTAAATCCCAAGGGGGATATATGTTTCTCCTCACACTGAAGGTGTGTTAGAAAATGTAACTATGTTCGGTCTTCAATAATGTACTTGAGTCATTATGTAATGTACTTGTCAAAAGAATAAATAAAATAATTTTTATTATTGTAACAATGACTTATTAAAGCACGGGTTTCATGCTTGGGTCATCATTATGTTAGTCAAAGTCCCCATTGCGGACTCCTAGGATTAATATTGAGTTTATAGAGTCATTTTATATTCGTAGAGACCCTTCTTGTGCTTTCGGATCATGTAAAAAGGTTTTGTATCAAGTCAAATATGAATTATGTGTCCTCCACATCATGTCAGCCTAAGCGAGATCAAGTCGGCCTAAGGACCCCCATTCGACCCACAAGAAGCCCATATATTGAATGAGGTTGAAGTCATTTGGATTAGTCACTCTCAAGCAAGTTTGATATCTCAAGAAGAGCTAGAGAAGTGCGAATCTGTTGCGAGGAGGAAGAAAGAAGTGCGAGTTTGGGGGAGTCTCTAGAGAAGAAGAAAATAGAGCTTTTGGTGCGTCTCTCTCTCTGTTTCATGGTTTGGGTTGGGAGTTCGAATTATCCTAATATTTATTTGTTACCAGAAGTTTTATGATGCTAGAAGTTGCTTCCTAGTCAATGTTGTTTGAAGGGGTCGAAGATCTTGGAGGTTGACATGGTGTGGAGGGAAAGTTTGGTCTTGGTCTAGGGTAAAGAGTCTCAAAGAATACTATTGAAAGGAAGAATTATCTTGACTAGGTTTTCCCCTCGAGGGGGTTTTTGTTCCCAATAATGTGCCTATAACTTGTGTCTCTTATTTCGTGATCTTCATATATGTATAATTGCTTGATGAAAGATAAGATAATAAAGAAGTAAAAGAAGGAAATACACCCACTAGTAATTATCAAGAAAGGAGAATCAAACCCTAATATAATATCCTTGATTTTCCAACATGGGATCAAAGATAAGGTCAAGAGAAGTTGAAGATCACATTGTTGGCATAGATTCTCCCTCTATGGTGAACTACATAAGATTGGGTTTCAACTCTGCTAGAAGATGGATCAAGAAGATCATCTACTACATATTCAACAAAGTCAAAAGTCAAGGATTCTTGGCTGCCCTTACATGTTCTCTTACTGATGAAAATGCATCGATCATTGATAGTGGAGCATTGAGACACATGACAGGTGAAATAAATCAACTACGAACATTATCAAAGGAGTCATCCTCTCATGCAGGGGAATTGGGTGACAAAAAAGCTATGCTGTTAGAGGTATGAGATCTACATCATTGAAGTTGGATAATGGATCGAAGCTACATCTCAGAAACATTCTCTATGTTCCAGGTTTGAAAAAGAACTTACTTTCTATTTCCTGTTTAGAATATAAAGGGGAAAGGATTGCTTTTTTGATGGAAAAGTATTTGTTTGGGGAAAGAACTCTAGTATTGACAAAGCTAGGGTTATTGGAGTTCGTGAAGGAATTCTTTACCAGGTTATCATTCCATCTCCTCAAGATTTGGTTCGTATGGAAATAAGTCCCATTGAACTATGGCAGAAAAGGTATAGTCATCTTCATTATAGGGTCATCCCTACTCTTCATCGACTGGTTCATGGTATTCCTGATATGAAGTTAGATCATGAAGGTGTGTGTGAGGGATGCTCTTTGGGGAAGCATGCTAGAAATCCATTTCATCATAGTGAATCTAGATCTAAAGAAATATTAGATCTCATCCATTCCAATGTATGCGGGCCCATGTCTGAAAATACACTTGGAGGTAATCTCTACTATGTAACATTCATTGATGACCATTCAAGGAATACATGGCTCTACCTACTCAAAACTAAATATGAAGTATTTGATAAGTTCAAGGAGTTCAGGGCTGAGGTGGAAACTCTAACTGAAAAGAAGATATAGACTCTAAGGTTTGAAAATGGTGGGGAATACACCTCTAAAGAGTTAATTGCATATTGTAAGGATGAAGGTATTAAGAGGGAGGTCATTGTTCCCTACTATCCCGAACAAAATGGATTGGCTGAAAGAAAGAATAGGTCAAATAAAGAAGACATTTGAACTATGCTCTTTGATAAAGATCTACCGAAGTTCTTATGGGGTGAAGCAGCGATGACTACTATGTACGTTCAAATAGGAGTCCTCATAAGAGTCTTGTTAATACTACACTCGAAGAAGTATTCATAGGAAATAAGTTGAGTGTGGATCATCTCTGCATATTTGGAAATCCAACATATGTCCATGTTCCAAAAGACAAGCGAAAGAAGTTGGACTCAAAAAGAATCAAGGCAATATTCATTGGTTATAGTCTTTCCTCAAAATCATATAGAATTTACATAAATGAGGGAAGATACATTGAAGTAAGTAGGGATGTCATATTTGATAAGAATCAAGCTTACAGGAAATCAAAGGATATTCCTATTGATTATAATGATGAAGAAGTTCTCATATTCGAAGAAGATGAAATTCATAATAAGAACTCTACTACAAATGATGATGAAGAAGGACCAAGTGAGCATATTCAATGGGTGGTTATCCCAACCAAAAGGAAAAGGCCAAATTGGTTGAAAGCTACATTAGAAGATGTTGAAGGATAAGGAGATATGAAAAGGCCCTCTAGGGAAAGTAAGAAACCGAAAAGGTATTCTGGTTATGTTGCATATATGAAAAAGTTGATTGAAGCCGAACCATCTACATTCCAGGAATAAGAATGAAGAGGTTTGGAAGAAGGCTATACAGGAAGAATATCAATCCATCATGAAGAATGGGGTTTAGGAAATCGTTTCTAGTCCTAGTGACAAATCAATTGTCACATCGAAGTGGATCTATAAGATCAAACATGTTTTTGATGGAAGTACAGACTAGTACAAAGCAAGGTTCATCGCAAGAGGTTTCTCTCAAAGGAAGGAATTGATTATGAAGAAACATTTGCACCTACTGCAAGGTACACTATCATTAGATCGTTAGTTTCATTGGTTGCTACAATGGGGTGGAATATCCATCAAATGGATGTTAAGAACGCATTTCTAAATGGGATCATTGATGAGGAAGTGTACATCAAATAACCTAAAGGATTTCAAGTAAATAGCAGGGACTCTCATGTTTGCAGACTCAAGAAGGCCCTATATGGCTTGAAGCAAGAACCGAGGGCATGCTATGCAAGAATGAATGCATATCTTCTCTGGATTGGGTTTGAAAAGAGTACCGCTGATCTAAATCTATATATCAAGGTTGTGTATAGTGAGCCTATCATTATTCTGCTATATGTGGATGATCTATTCATCACTGGTGTAGAACGAAGAATTCAATAATGCAAGAAGATGTTGGAAATTGAATTTGAGATGAAGGATCTAGGACTGATGCATTACTACCTAGGTCTAGAAGTATGGTGTAGACCTAGGGAGATATATTCGGGGCTAGGAAAATACATCATCAAGTTATTGCAGAAATTTGGGATGCTGGACTCCAAGCTGATGATTACTTCTATGATCACCAACCTCAATAAGTTGAGGATATCCAACTCTAGTCTCATGGATCCTATCTCATATCGACATTTGGTGGGTTCCCTAATGGATCTGGTAAATTCTAGGCTAGATATATGTTTTGCAGTGAACATTCTTAGTTAGTATCAGTTGGAGCCTCGTCATGATCACTTGATAGCTCCCAAACACATATTGAGGTATCTTCATGGCACTATACACCACTCCCTAAAGTATGATAGTAAGGAAGTCAAGATGATTGGAATCACAGACTCTGATTAGGGTGGTTATGAGACTGATGGAAGGAGAACTACCAGAGGATGGTTTAGTCTAGGAGCTGCTATGATCTCATGGATGAGTAGGAAGCAAGATATCGTTGCATTGAGTAGTGATAAGGCAGAATATGGTTGCATGTGAAGTAGGAAAAGAGGTTGTTTGGTTAACGAAGCTTCTAACATTTTTTTCGAAAAGTCTCTAGTTACGACTATGATTAATTGTGATAATAAAAGTTGTATCAATATGTCTAGAGATCCCGTGTTTCATTCTAGAATGAAACATATCAATAATAAGTTCTTGTAACATCCCTAGTGAAATTTCCATGTAATAAAAGTTAAAATAATAACCACGGTTGATGGGACACTTATTCTAAGTTGAATGTTGGGCAAAATTTGGTTTATTATGGACAAGGAAATTGGTAAAGGCAATGGCTAAGGCTTTGGAAAGGAAAAATGGCATTTTTGGCACATTTATTTATGAATATAATGGAAATTAGGAGAAAAGGAAGGTGAAAGATCACAGGTTCACGTGAGGAGGAAGATGAAGAAAAATAATGGAAAATGAACAAAAGAGAGGCCTCATTAATAAAAAGGATTTTAAGGATTAGTTAGTAACCTTTTGTTAGTTCAATTTTGGAGCTCTCTCATTATTCTCTCTCTCTCTCTCACAGTCTTGGACACTTAGATTTTTCATGGAGAACTTGGGCATTAGATCAAGAAAGGAAAAGAAGGCAAGAGGAAGCGAAGATCAAGCAAGGAAAAACAGGATCAAGCAGCTATAACAAGATTCTTTGCAGAGATTGATTTTCATATGTGATTTTCTTGCTATATTTGGCATGTATGTTATTGCATGTGGTTCTTTGTTGTCATGGCATGGGTTTTTCCAGGTCTGATAGTGTTTTTCATCCTAGCCTTGCCATTTCCTGATAGCCTTGATGAGATGGGTTCTCATACTTCGATTGAGCTGGATTTCCAGATGGATTCAAAGATAAGTGGGGTGGATCTCTGAAATGAAAAACACATGGCCTAGTGGTCCCTGAATCAGACTATGGATCACGATAAAGCCATTGGCCTAGTAACCCCTAAGCCAAACTATGGATTGTGGTAAAACCAGGATTGTGTGCCATGGTGGGCCTAAGAATCCTTTCTTGTGAATGGCGGGATATATGGTAAATCCAAGAGGTAGATTTCTCTTTGTTAGGCCTAGTAGTCCTGGGATGGGATGTATGGTAAAGCCTGGAGAGTGGGTCTCCGTGTAGAGCCTAGTGATCCCTGGATTAGACTGTGGATTACGGTAAAGCATGAGAGACTAGGAGGCACTCAAATTTCTCACGGTGTAGGTGGAGAACTTCGGTAGCATCCATACTTGTTTGGTTCTTTTCAGTTGTTTATGAGTCCCACATTCATTCTTGGAATATGGCACAGGGGTGATTGGCTAAAGAGAAATTTTGCTCAACCAATCTATGGACGGGTGGAACGTGGTAGTACCATCCCCAGTTGGTTTCCACATTCATTAATTAGAAATTCATCCCTTTGGTTTTAATGTGTAAATGTACTAGTTTATATGTGGATTTTATGACCGATGTATTTATGGTATTTCTGTTGTTACTATGCTGGTTATGTATATGTTTTATGACAGTAGCTATGTATGGCTCTCATCATTTTTTTACTGGTAAATGAACGTACAATGTATCTATGGTGTAATAGATGATAATGCAGTAAATGACATGAGGGAACAATGATTCTTAGCGATTCTCAGGTAAGTACGTGATCCATATGCTTAAATATGTTATTTACACCTATATATTACATGTTTGTGATATGATTGATGAAATGCCTATCATGGCTAATAGGGGTATGGTTAAGGGCTTGTTTAACTAATTGATTTTGCATCATTGTTTTTATTTTACTGCTTTGAAGATGTCATTCCATTCTGGGCAGTGACCTGGGCTCTGGGCCTGAAAAAGTGGCTCAAATCTCGGGAACACTAGCACAAAACTAGACAAAATGGTCCCTGGACACTGGCTTGTAGGCTTGTGAGAGCATCCAGAGGTCCTTGGATGCTGGCATGCCCATAGCATGAGAGTGTCCAGAGGTCAACTAATCAAAAAATTTAGTGGGACCTAGGGGAAAGTTGTCTGAAGTGTTGGCATGGTTCTCAGGG
The DNA here is from genome assembly GCA_031772625.1 of Pinus tabuliformis. Taxonomy (NCBI): domain Eukaryota; kingdom Viridiplantae; phylum Streptophyta; class Pinopsida; order Pinales; family Pinaceae; genus Pinus; species Pinus tabuliformis. The sequence continues at coordinate 514,814,481 of CM062806.1, read as the reverse complement.
GCCCTGTAGCTGATGTGCAAGGTCTGTATGTTGTGTTTCCATCGATTCCATTTCCTTCAGGTCACATAGGAGGTTGAATCCAATCTTAACAACCTCTCATCACACATTTAGCTTGATTGCACGATTACTTGGATAGATGTGGGAGGAGGGTGTTACAAAGTGGTATCAGAGCATGGTTCACCCCTCGGACTGGATGGGTTGTGTGTGTTGTTCATGCATGCATGTTAGTTGCATGTGCGTCTCTTACACTTGCATTCCATGTGATTGTTGCATTTCATAACATTGATCATGGTTGTAGTGATTTTGTCATGAGGAACTTGATGTTGTTATTATGGAGTGCATCGTCATGAGTGTATGAATGGTTACATGTTTTTATACATGGCTAACATGTTGTTATATGTCACTTGGCTACATTCTTGTATGTTTGGGTACATGTATCATTCTTGTAGGTTTGGTTACAAGTATTGTGCACTTATGCTTGATTAAATGTGTTTATGTGTGTGTTTGGTTGATTATGAATTTCTTAGGCATGTTGATGTTTGCATGTGGCCATGTGTACCATGGCGTAATGGTTGATGTCATGCATGAGCTCATGGTGTGTGTAGTCGATATGGTCATGCATTGATGACTGGATTTTTAGCTAGAATGATGTTTAGTGTTGATGCACTTATTTGTATATGTATATATGTTGTTATTATTATTTTATACACGTGTCACACTGATTTGTATGATCTTGTAGATGAGGTATGCCCCCAAAATTATACTAAGGTACATTGGTTTATTATGATTTGGTTGATCTGACATAGTATCCCTTGTAGGAAAGAGATCAAATGGCTAGCAAGATGGTAAACTACAAAGACTCTCCCTATGAATCAGATGAGCAACGTGGTGGGAACTCTTATGATTTGGCAGACACATTGAGAAGCTTGAAGGAAGAGATAAGGAGTTGTAAGGCCAACAATGACGGGATCATACAGGCACAAGAGAAACAAGTAGAGGTTAATGCAATACTCCTTCAAAGTTTGTTAGAACTTCAGCGAAAAGGGCCACTTCGGATTAGCCATGGACAAGAAGAAAAAACTAATGGGGCATATGGAAGTAGGTCTCATCGTAGACAAAGATCGGGTAGAGCTGACATGGTGATAGTTGGCAAGTTGTTGGACACTCCAGATAGGATGGGTGATGAGTATAGATACTATTCTAGTTTTGGTTTTGATAGGCATCATGATTGTCATCGTTATCATCATTACAAGAGGAGTGATATGGGATACTTGCCAGATTAGTTTAAGAAAGAAAAGCCGCCTACTTTTGATGGAGATGTGAAGAAGCCAGAAGATGTGAAGGCTTAGATACTTGGGATGAACAAATTCTTTGAGTTGCATGAGTACATAGATAAAATGAAGGCCAACATTGTTATATTCATCTTGAAAGGTAAAGCAGACATTTGGTGGGAAGATGTGAAGCAGGTTAGAGACATCAGGATGGATTACTTGAGTTGGCACGAGTTCAAGAGAATTTTCAGGAATAAATACTTGTCAGGAAGGTACTTCAAAAGTAAGGCCATAGAATTCTATGAGCTAAAGATGGGGTTAATGACAGATGAAAAATACGCGACCAAGTTTTTGGAGCTATTGAAGTATGTACCTTATCTTACAGATGAGAAGGCTAAAGTTAAATGATTTTTCAGTGGTTTTCCATTAGAATTTAGAGATTGGATTGAGTATGATTAGCCTCTGTCACTCGAGGAAGTTATTGGGAAATTTAAACATTGGTATGAACATTCAAAGCATAAGAATGGATCTCAACAAGGATGGAAAGGGAAAGACAAAGTAAAGGTAAATGGCAGCCTAAGAAGCAAGGTGTCAAAATGGACAGGAGAAAGAAAATGTGGCACCTCAAAAGAAGTTTAATGCAGGTAGACCAGGTAAGAAGAAAGACACATCAGTTAAGATGTGACAACTATGCAGGAAAAGAGTAGTCACAGGAAAGGGTGTATGTTATTTGTAGTGCACATTTCTAGTGACAAGGGTAAGGAAGTTGAGGATATAGATGTGTTGAGCAGGTATCCAGTTCTACAATAGTTCAAGGATGTGTTTCCAGAGGACATCTTAGAGTTGCCACCTCATAGGGAGGTAAATGTTTCTATTGAGTTAGTGCTAGGCGAAGCTCCAGCATCAAAGGCACCTTACAGGATAAGCACACTAGGGTTGGTTGAGTTGAAGTTGTAGTTAAAGGAAATGTTGGACAAGGGATACATTAGGCCAAGTGTATCACCTTGGGGCACACCGGTATTGTTTGTGAAGAAGAAATATGGTACTCTCAGATTGTGCATTGATTATAGACAGTTGAACAAAGTGACCATCAAGAACAAGTATTTGTTGTTGAGGATTGATGACTTGTTCTACCAATTTAAGGGAGAAACAGTGTTCTCGAAGATTGATTTGAGATCCAGATATCACAAGGTATGCATCAAAGAGGAGGAAATTTACAAGAAAAATTTCCAGACCAGGTATGGGCATTATGAGTTTGTTGTAGTTCCATTCAGTTTGACTAATGCTCTAGCTACATTGATGTGCTTGCTGAATAATGTGTTGCATCTGTATTTGGATAAGTTTTTTATTATGTTTATTGATGATATATTGGTATATTCTAAAAATGAGAAAGAGCATGTCGAGAATTTAGTATTAGTCTTGAGATTGTTGAGAGAGTAACAATTGTATGCTAAGCTTACCAAGTGCAATTTCTTTCAGATTGAGGTACACTACATGGGACATGTTATCTCCAAGCAGGGCATTGCAGTAGATCCAAAAAAGATAAGAGCCATCATGGAGTGGGTATCTCCCAAGAATGTGGATGAGGTGAGATATTTCATGGGGTTGGAATGCTATTATAGGATGTTCATTAGGAGCTTCTCCCAGATTTCTTATCCTATCACATCATTGCAGAGGAAAGGTAAGAATTTTGAATGGATAGAGGAGTGTGAGGCTAGCTTTGAGTAGCTTAAACAGTTATTGACTCATGCCCCAGTGTTAAAGATTACAGATTCGGAAAAGAAGTTTGAAGTATGCAGATATGTTTGCAAGAGAGTACTTGGTGGAGTCCTTATGCAAGATGGACAGGTGTTGTACTATGAGTCATAAAAATTGAATGAGCATGAGTAGAACTACCCGATGCATGATCTTGAGTTAAAAACGATCATACATGCATTGAAGATGTGGAGGTGCTATATTCTTGGCAGGAGGTTTGTACTGATGAGTGATCATATTGGGTTGAGGTATTTTTTTGACCAGCCAAATCTGAATCCCAGGCAGGCTAGATTGTTGGCCATGATCAGTGAGTTTGATTTTGAGATTAGGTACATCAAAGGAAATGAGAATAGGGTGGCGGATGCTCTTAGCAGGTGGATATAGGTAAATCACTTAGCAGCTATGAGATCCTATGGGACATACTTACAATATAGGATCTTGCAGGCGGGTCAGTAGGATACCAGATATATGGAGATTATGCACATGTTGTAGTAGGGTACTGGTATAGGTATAGGTGATAGTATAGGTATAGGTAGTGGTACAGGTGCAGGTGCACAGGTTGTGGACTATTGCCTTATGTCAGATGGACTGGTTACATTCAGAGACATGATATATGTGCCAGACAATAGTGAGCTTAAGAAGGTGATCTTGAGGGAGTTTCATGTGAAACCATATTCGGGTCACCCAGGTTATCAGAAGACACTGACAGCAGTGAAGATATTTTATTATTGGCTGAACTTGAAGAAGGATGTAGTAGAGTTTGTGGCTAGGTGTTTTGATTATTAACATGTGAAGGAAGAGTATAAACATCTAGGTGGACTACTATAGCCCATTGTGATTCCAAAATGGAAATGGGAGGTCATTTCCGTGGACTTTATCATAGGGTTTCCAAGGACAGTGAGACAACATGATTCCATCATGTTTGTTGCGGACAGGTTGAAAAAGGTTGCACACTTCATCCTAGTGAAGTCTACATTCTCAGCTAGCGATATAGCATAGGTATTCATCAGAGATGTGGTCATATTGCATGGTGTTCCAAATAATATTGTGTCTTATAGTGATGCAATGTTCACTTTCAAGTTTTGGAAGGAGTTTTTTGTAGGTTTGGGCATAGAGTTAGCCTTTAGTACAACTTATCATCCACAAACTGATGGAAAAATAAAGAGGGTCAACATGATATTGGAGGACATGTTGAGGATGTATATGATGCATTAGTAGTGGAGGTGGGAGGAGTATCTTCCCTTAGTTGAGTTTGTTTACAAAAATAGTTATCAGGAGTCATTGAGGATGAGTCATTTCGAGGCATTATATGGGCAGAGTTGCAATACTCCTATCAGTTGGAGTGATCCAGTTTAGAAGGTGTTGATTGGACCAGACATGTTGGCAGACATGGAACATGAGATACAGGTTATAAAGAGGAATCTAAAGGTGGCACAAGATAGGAATAAGATCTATGCATATTGGAACAGGTTGTTTAATGAGTTCTAGGTTGGGGAACAAGTGTACTTGTGCATCAAACAAAAAAATAGCTCCTTGTGGATTGGATCATGTGCTAAGCTGGAACCACAATTTTGTGGATCCTTCAATATTATTAAGAGGATTGCGTCAGTATCCTATCGAGTTACACTACCTCCGATAGTGAAAGTCCATGATATTTTCCATGTGGCATTACTTAAGAAGTATGTTAAATATGTTGATCATGTGATTGATTGGTCTATATTGCAGGTGGAACCAGGTGGAGAATTCCTGCTAGAGCCTTAATATATATTGTAGAAAAATGTGATCATGCTTTAGAACCGATCAATTGAGAAAGTTAAAAGGAAGTGGAAGCACATTGGGCCCGACGAAGCTACATGGGAGATGGTGGATCAGATGCAGGCTATGTATCCTTCCTTGTTTGTCGATTAAGGAAAAGTAGTTTTGGTATGGTGTTTTGGTACATGTTTTTGGTATATGTTCTGGTACATGTTTTGATGATGTTTTGGTATACATACATATGTATATGGATGTAAATACCACCATGAGCTATGTTATAAATATCCAATAAGTGGTATAGGTATCATGTTGTCATGATATTATGTCGTCATGTTATTATGTTGTCATGTTATTAAGATATCATGTTGTTATGTTGTCATGTGGGTTGGCATTCAACAGGGTGATCATTGTAAATACTGCATCGAGTTATTTTATAAAGCTCCATGAGAAATATGTTTTCTTTCTAGCGGTTCTGCTGAGGTATATACGTGATTGAACACTGAGGATGGTATCCCCTAAGGGGGAGGGTTCTATAATAGCCCTTGTGACAATTCCATGTAATAAAAGTTAAAATAACAACCACAGTTGATGGGACACTTATTCCAAGCTAAATTTTGGGAAAGACATCCTAGGGGGTGTTCATTTGGTTAATTATGGCTAAGGAAATTGACAAAGGCAATGACTAAGCCTTTGGAAAGGGAAAATGTCATTTTTGACACATTAGGAGAAAACGAAGGTGAAAGGTCGCAGGTTTCATGTGAGGAGGAAAATGAAGGAAAATAATGGAAAATGAAGAAAATAGAGGCCTCATTAATAAAAAGGCTTCTGAGGATCAATTAGTAACCTTTTTTCAATTCAGTTTTGAAGCTCTCTCATTATTCTCTCTCTCTCTCTCTCTCTCACTCTTGGAAACATAGAGTTTTCTTGGAGCACTTAGGCATTGGATCAAGAAAGGAAAAGAAGGCACGAGGAAGCGAAGATCAAGGAAAAGTAGGATCAATCAGCTACAACATGACTCTTTGCAGGTATTGATTTGCATGTGTGATTTCCTTGCTAGATTTGGCATGCATGGTATTTCATGTGGTTCTTTGTTGTAATGGCATGGGTTTTTCTAGGTGTGACAATGATTTTTAGCCTAGCCTTGTCATTTCCTGATAGCCTTGATTAGATGGGTTCTCATACTCTAGTTGAGCTAGATTTCCGGATGGATTCAAAGCTGAGTGGGGTGGACCTTCGAAATGACAAACACATGGCCTAATGGTCCCTGAATCAGACTATGGATCATGGTAAAGCCACTAGCCTAGTAACCCCTCAGCTAGACTATAGGTTGCAGTGAAGTTAGGATTGTGTGCCTCGTTGGGCCTAGGAATCCTTTTTGGTGAATGGCAGGACATATGGTAAAGCCAAGAGGTGGATTTCTCTCTGTTAGGCCTAGTGGTTCCGAGATGGGATGTATGGTAAAGAATGGAGAGTGGGTCTTGGTGTAGGGCCTAGTGATCTGTGGATCGAACTTGTGGATTACAGTAAAGCCTGAGAGACTAGGAGGCACTCAAATTCCTCATGGTGTAGGTGGAGAAATTTGGTAGCATCCATGCTTGTTTGGTTATTTTTGGTTGGTTATCAGTGCCACATTCATGCTTGGAATATTGAACGAAGGTGATTGGATGAAGAGATATTGGGCTCAATCAATATATAGTCTGGTGGAATGTGGTAGTCCTATCTCCTGTTGGTTTCTACATTCATTAATGAGAAATTCATCCCTTTGGTTTTCATGTATAAATGTACTAGTTTATATGTGGATTCTCAAGTTGATGCATTTATGGTAGTTCTTTTGTTACTATGCTCGTTGTGCATATGATTTATGACAATAGCTATGTATGGCTCTCATCATGTTTTTACTTGTAAATAAACAGAAAAATTATCTATGGCCTAATAGATGATAATGCAGCAAATGACATGAGGGAACAATGGTTCTTAGCGATTCTCAGATAAGTAAGAGATGCCTATGAGGACATGAGACTTTCTCTAGCTAAGAGTAGTCTAGGTGGCAGCAACAGAAGATTGAAGAGTCAGAAGGAGGAGGATAATGTAGCCATTGGATCAAAGGAAAAGGCAAAGAAAGGCCTTTGTCAGGGACAAGGCTCACAAGGAGGAGAAAAGAAGAAGAATGATTTGTCGAAGATCAATTCTTTATATGTGGTGAGTTTGTCACTATAGTACGTAGTGTCCTCAAAGGAAGAAGGACAAGAAGGAGAAGTAGGAGAAGGAAACAACTTCGAAAAAGATGATTGGTTGTCCTCCAGGTTGGAGGAAGACTTCACTTTATCTGCAGATATACTCCACGAGAGAGGTGGGGAGACATCAAGCTCTAATTCCCAAAGTTGCAAAGGTTTGGGCAGGATCCTTTGAGGACAGAATCAGGAAGGTGTTTCTTCTTGGATCAATACCCTTTCCATAGGGGCCCGCAGTATTTAGTAGCATATAGATCAGTGTTGAGGATGGTGTAGACATATCTTGAGGGACAATTATATTGCTAATTGTAGTGAGATGTTGACTGGCGCAGAGAAGTTGTAGCACATAAAATTACTCAGCAGATAGTGCATAGGTTATATACTCAAGAGACAGATGCAGAACCACTCGAGTGGCACAGTTGATTTTGAGATTTATTCTCATTTACAATAGTCGTAGTATCAACAACAACATGAGATCAGTTGCAAAGCAATGTGGAGTTGGTAGAAATATAAGGTGTACAATGCAGTGTCAACAATAATGCAGATGCAAGTATGGTTTAACTTAGAATAGAAAATGAATCAAATTTGCGTAGTGGCTTGGTGGGCAGTGGAAAATTGTCACAATTGTCAAACATCAACAATGTGTATGGGAGGATTTTATGATATCATCTAGAACACCTTCCTTGCTAAGAAGGAGTGTTATTTTTTATGGTTGGGTAGCATCAGACAAGTGTTCTAGTCTCTACTTTGGCTAGAGAGCCTTAGAAACACAAAAAATACAGAAAAAATAAAATGTTTCACGAGAAAGCACCTACAAATGGATCAATTAAGTTAATAGTCAATAATTAAATATTAAGTTTAACTTAGGAAAAGTGATTAATTAACAAGAATTAATTGCAAAAGGTCAGATTTATCTACAAACTCACATTGATTGACTGAGAGATAATCTTAGCCATTGATGATGATTTAATCATGATCATTGGAGATCCAAAAAAAAATTATAAGAGGAGGTCGATGGAGTTGGAGCAAGACACACTTGAGACACTTGACATACTTGAAGTTAAGTTCCTTGGTGGAGATCGATCTTCCCATTTGAAGTGATTCAATAGAGAGAGTTCAAGCCAAAGTGGATGCAAAGTTATTGAGGGGCAGAGACAGTGATTCTAGTTTTGGAGAGGCAATAGAAAGTGACAGAAGTACTCCACAGTGAAGTTGTGTAGCAGCTATGTAGTAGCTTGAGAAGGTAACTCAATTTCGCTGAGGGGGATGTCGATTAAGCTTCCAGAGGCCGAGAAAAATTTCCAGATGGCCAGAGAATCACTTCCAGTATCAGACACAAGAAAGGCGGTTTGATATGTGGTTGATATAAGCCACATGTGTAATGGTTTGTATAGAGGTACCTCAAAAGGGCCTATGTAAGGGTTGGACAACCAATTTTCAGAGGGAGCTAGAGGCCATGATTGTTTATGGAGAGAGATAGTTTTATATCTACTTATTTTTTCTAGATATTTGATGCTTGGATGGCTAGATGTGCATCCATATATTGTACATAGAATATTTCACTACTGCATAATAATAAAACCCTCATCTGCTACACCGGTTTTCCCACATTGGGATTATCCAAGGGAAATTTTCCAAAAGTATCTGTGTCAAATTTTATGTGTGCATTCATCTATATTTTTTAGTTCCATTTTATTTCCGCAACATTTTTATTTGTGAAGAATTTCAACGTGAATTATTCATTGTTTTCTGTAGCAAATAAACTGCTTAATTAATCAGTTAGAAGAATAAATTTCTGGTTGTTGCAATTTAAAACATTTCACATCCTACACCGTCAACCTCCCTTAAACCCTACCTCTCCCTCTTCCTCTCCCTCCTTTTGTCCCTATTCTTTTTTCTCTCACTTGCTCCCTCCCTCTCTTCCTCTATCCAACATCTCTCTCTCTCTACCCCTATTTTTCGTCCTCTCTCCCATTGACCCTCTCTCTCTTCCTCTCTTTCCATCTCCCCTATCCCCCCCCTCTCTATCTCCCACTCTCTCCCTCTCTATCTCCCACTCTCTCCCTCTCTCTCTCTCTCACACACACACACACACACAAACACACCCTTTGTCTCTTACCATCTCTCTCTCTCTCCCCAATCTCTTCCTTCATCCCTCCATCCTTCTCTCCCTCTCCCTTTCCCTCTCCCTATATTCGTCTCTCTCCCTCTCTCTGTCTCTCTCTCTCTCCCCATCTTCCTCCCAATATATATTTTATCAATTCATCTCTCTCTCTCTCTCTCTCTCTCTCTCTCTCTCTCTCTCTATCTCCACCTCCTTTTCCCTATCTCTATCCCTATACCTCTCCCTTAAATCCCCCCCTTCATTCCCTTTGTCCCGATACTCTCCCCCCCCCCCTCTCTCTTCATCCCCTTACTCTGCTTCCCTCTCCCTCCCTCATCCTTTTCCTCTATCTCCCTTTCCCTTTCTCTCTCATCCTCTCTCTCACCCTCTTCCCTATCCCTCTCTCTTCCTCCCTCTCCCTCTTCCACTCTCTTTCCATCCCTCCCTCCTTCCCTCCCTCTCCCCTTCTCCCCCCTCCCACTCTCTCTCTCCTCTCTCCCTCCTTCCCCCCCTCCCTCTCTATTTCTCTAACTCACCCTCTCTCTCTCTCTCTCTCCCCCACCTTCTATCTCTTTCCATATTTCCCTCCTCCCTATCTTTGTACCTCTCTCCCTTTCTCTATTTCTTTCTCTACCTCCCTACCTATATCTCTCACTTTTTTTCTCCCCCTCTCTCCCTCTCCTTTTCCCTCTACATTTATCCTTCTCTATCTACACCCTATCTCACTCTCCCTCTCATTCTTCCCCCTCTCTCATACTCTTTCTTTCTCTCCCCCACTCTCTCTCACTCTCCCACTCTCTCTTTCCCTTGCTCTCCCCCTCCCTCTCAATATCCCTCTCTCTATCTCCCTCTCTGCCTCTCTCTTTGTTGCCCCCCCCCTCTCTCTTACTCGATCCATTCCACTATCTAAATTTATCTTGCATTCACTCATATTCTCTCTCTTCCCTGCCGCACTCCCTCCCTCTCCCTCCTCCACTTTCTCTCTATCTTTCTCTCTATCCCTCTCTCTCTTTCTTAATATCTCCCTCTCCCGCTCTCTCGTTTACTCTCCCTCACCATCTCCCCCACTCTCTCTCTCTCTCTCACACACACAAACACACACATAGATAATGTCCCTCCCTCTCTCCCACTCCCTCTGTCATTGCCCCCTCTCTCCATCTCTCTCTTTCCTTCCCTCTCCCTATGATCCGAACTTAAATAGGAACGCAAAAAATTACATATATAATCATAAACACAGAGATGCAGCAGAAAAATACTTCATTTTATTAATGTAAAAATACTGAACTATGCTTACAAATAGAATGGAAATAAGATAGCTCGGGCGATGGTAGCTTATCTGTAAGGAGAGATTTGGCAGCTACATGCCTATGAATTATGTTACAATGAGGCTCAAAGGCCTACTTATTATTGAGAAATAATGGAAAACCCTAGACATCCAAAAACCTAACCCTAGGAGATGAAGCGCCAAAATTGTGGGTCCCGTTTGGTTAAATTGGTACATCAACTTTTTGGGGTCGTAACTTTGGCATACAATCTCTGTTTGGCTATCACAATACTCTGTTTCAAATATCTCAAAGAGAAGTCCAAAAGTAAATAAATAATCCAATTTGGGACATTTTTGGTCTCTCCATTTTCCCTAAAAACGTCGTTTAGGGCCTCAAAATGGCTTTGGAAGTTCAGGACCTGAAAAACTGCCAAAAATAGTAAACTGTGCTATAATTAAGGAAACTAAAAAGCTGAAAGAGACAACGTTGGGGGTCTAAGTGGAATAGGAAAGTGGCCACCAATATCCACATGTATCATTCCTCCCCTCTTAGGAAGCAATGGTTCCCATTGCGCTAAGTGCCTCCATGAGATGGGAAAACTTCTACTGAACTTGGACCCTGGTGAGCCACTTGCCTTGGTGAAAGAGTTGGCTAGCTTTGACAACTCGATACAATTGGATCTTCTGCTGGTGAGTGCTCTTGATCTGTGTGTCCATGATCCGACCAGTGGTGGCCTATTCCATGCAGTCTGGGTTTAGCTTTGTAGGTGTGAGTTGTTCTGCAATGTCATATGTGTACAACAATGGTGGGAAGTATGGTTGAAGGCGATCTACATTGAACACTGGGTGCATACCAAGGAATGGTGGGATGTTGAGCTTGAAGGAATTATAATTGATGGCCTTGGTGATGGTGTATGGCCCATATCGGAGCAGGTGAAGCTTGCGGTGGGGCCCAACAAGGCGCTCTTTCTGCAAATGAATCCAAACTTTGTCGCCTACCTGGAACTTGTGTGACACTCGATGTTGATCATGACACTGCTTGTACTTAGCATTGGAACTGTCTAATACCTATTGGTGGATGTGTTGAATGTGCTCAATGAAGTTGTTATACCTTGCATCTTCATACTGCACATGAGTCAAATCTTCTTAAGTGGCTGTAAATGGTATGGCCACATCAATGGGGCATAATGGTTGAAATCCCAACCCTACCAAAATGGGTTGTGACCTATTGAGTTGTGGAGAGCTCTGTTGTAGTTGTGTTGGACATAGGGGAGACTTTCATCCCATGTGTGTGGATGCTTCGAGTTGTACATGTGCAGAATGTGTACGATCATTCCGTTGACAACCTTTGTTTGGCCATGAGATTGGGGATGGAAAGCCATGGACTTACTGATTTTTGTATCCAACATCGACCAGAGACTTGACCAAAATGCACTCAGGAATCTGTTGTCTTGATCTGAGATAATGGACTGTGGGATCCCGAACTATACGCGCACTCACTCAAAGAAGATCTTATCAGTGGCCTCTTTTGTGATACTCTTATTGCATGCCACCATGATGGCCATCGTATCGAATATGTCGACAACCATGAAAACACAATCATTTATGTGCTTAGTAGAAGGAAGGCCCGACATATAATCCATGGAGATAGATTCCCAAGGCCAGCTAGGAGTAGGTAGAGGAGTATACATGCCTTGCTTCTTGATGGTTCGTTTCTCAATGGTGCAGGCAGTGCAGGATCTAATGTACCTCCCAACATCCTGACGAAGTTTCGGCCAATAAAAATAATTTTGTAATACCACCACTGTTTTCTCTACTCTGAAATGTCCAATGACGCGACTGTAGTGCACCTCCCAAATCATCTTGGCACGCTCACTTGAAGGAACACATATGTGTCCCAAGTGGCATAAGAGTGCATCCTGAAGGTGAAAATTTGGAACTTTCTTCCCTTCTAGGAGTGTCTGGTATATGGTGTCGAATTTTGGATCACTCTTGTAAACATGTAGCCACCCCGATGTCTCGTGCCCACAAGAGTCGAGAATAGTGATCACCGCCATGACCGATGGTCTGCTGAGGCAATCATCAACATTACTTGTGTTGCCCTTCTTATACTTAATGTTCAAATGGAACTGTTGCAAATAGTTGGACCATTTCTGATGGCGATCATTCTGCAAATTCCCTTGTGTCTGTATGAACTGTAGAGGTTGGTGGTTTGTGTGGATGACCATTTCCTTCCCCAAAATGTAATGCTTCCATTGATGAAATTGTTGCATAATTGAATGCATTTCTTTGTCGTAAGTGGGATACTTTCGGATTGTGTCTGAAAGTGTCTCACTGTGGTAAGCCACTAGATGCCCATGTTGAGTAAGAACTGCCCCAATAGCATAGTCGAAGGCATCTGTCTCAAACTCAAATGGTTGTTGTTGGTCTGGTAATGTGAGCATTGTTGCAAAATAGAGGTGATTCTTCAAATCGGAGAACGCTCGCTTCTGGGTTTCCAACCAAAAGAAATTTTCTTTCACTCCACCCTTGGTGAATTGACTTAAAGGCCAAGCGATATGAGAGAACCCCAACATGAACCTGCGGTAGAAATTGGAAAGACCCAAAAAGCTGTAGAGCTTTGTTAGAGTGGTTGGGGCTGGCCAATCTTGAATGACTTGTATCTTGGATGGGTCCACATGTACACCTTTCTCATCAATGATGTACCCTAGATATTGAACTTGGGTCAGGCCAAAGGTGCATTTCTCCAAGTTAGCACATAGCTTGTGTTGTCAAAGGGTTTGAAGGACCTGTCAAATATGGTGGAGGTGTTCTTCCCAACTCTGGCTGAAGATCAAGATTTCATCTAGATTCACCACCATGAATGCATTGGTGATGATCCAGGTGGATCTTCAGACACAGCGGCATGGAAAAATCTCAAAATTCAAAGTGGCAGAAAGACAATGAACTTGACATCAGATCGAAGTGTTTGTTTCCTTGATTCCAACGGCGCGAAAAACACTCCAATCTGAGTCCGGATGAAGAAGATAGAGGCAGTCAAAGTTGGGTTGAAATTCTAATGACTAGGCAGGATTAACGAAGGCGCAATTTGGACTTTTTTTGGCGGACAGAATTCGGCCAACTCCGGCCAGATTCCAGGAAAAATCCTGGCCTCATCAAAAAGACTCCTTTGGTCCAAAACCGAATTTTCAAAAATGCCCAATTCGGTTTATGTAACAAAAAAATATATAAAAAATAGGGTGGCAAGCCACAAACCTCACCACCCCAACTCTTATCCACACAATGCTATTGGTCGAGGGGCGGGCCAGTACCCCTGGCCCCTCCCATGGAACCACCACAAAAAAGATAATAAAATAATGGTGGAGGGGCCGGCCACGACCCCCTTCCCCTCCCATGGCACGTTACAACCAATTTACATTAATGTAGTGGGGGGCATGAGATGTCAACCTCGTCACCCCTCCACATCATCCACATAAAACAATGGCAGTGGAAATGGGGAGGAGCAGACCACCAAGTACGATGGACCCACCCCCCAAATTAAACTATAAAATATTGCATGGGTAAAATGGAAGGGATGGGATTTGATCCCCTGACCCCTCTTCATAAACTCGACAATTCTAACCAACTTCCCTACAACGACCTCCTTGAAGAATCCGCCGGCGATTTTTTATTTAAAATGCAATTTTCAGTGCGCTCAGGCAGAGAAGGTAGTGCACGCAGTTCGAGGCAAAATTTTGCAGGAGGGCCAAATTTTCTCTTTGTCAGAATTTGACAAATTTTATATGGTTTCAACACTTCTCAACGCCACGAACATAATGGCGCTGTCGATTTCTCCATCAAAGTTCTGCATTTTTCAGCCATTTTCAGTATGGAGATATAAACTCCTTTTTTGTAACTGATGCCTGTACTCTTCTTTTTCATGCCACTTAATGAATGAAGGCCTCCCCATTGATTGAGCAGGGCCTGGAGATGTAGTCCAAGTCAGATGAACTCTGTTATCAAGTCTTGTTGTCTTCTTTCATGCTTTATGTGTTTCTCCTCTTGTCTCATGTGCACATTAAGTTTTCTCGGTTAAGCTACAATTTAAGCATGTAATTCTTTAATACATCTATAAGCAAAAGATTTTGGATCAGGTGAAGAGCCGAAAGATGTTGTCCATCAGTCTCATGAAGGTTGCAGGGGCGTTTGTCAATCTAAACGACATGACCAACCATTCAAAAAGGCCCTCCTTTGATATGAAGGCAGTGTTCCACACATTGGAGGGTTCGATAGGCACCTGGTGATAACCAGACTTCAAGTCAATCTTGCTGAAATATTTGGCCCCCTTGAGCTGGTCTAGAAGGTCATCAATCCTCGGGATTGGGTGCAAATTCCAGACAGTGATCTTGTTCAGTGCCCAATAGTCAATACAGAGTCTCTAGGTCCCATCCTTCTTCTATACCAATATAATCAGGCTCCCATAGGGTGACGAGCTTGGCTTGATGTTCCCTTTCTGTAGTAGTTCCTGAATCTACCTCTTGATCTCATTGTTCTCTAGAACAAAGCATCGATAGATCGGTCCATTGGGAAGTGACACATCTGGATCGGATCGATGTAGTGCTTGACCTGAAAATGTAGAGGTACCCCTGTGGGTGAGGCAAAAATGTCCTTTTACTCCTCCACCCCCTTGTCCATCTACTGTTGTTGTGCAGAGGAACCCTGCTTAGAAGCCATGGCCACAACCTTCTTCTTGCCTTGGGGGCGAATGATAAGGAAAACAAATTAGGAAATGATCTTATTGCATTGCTTTGCAGTGATCAAAGAGATGGTGGTAGGCGGGGCTACCTCCAGTATCCTGTACAGCTTATTAGCCAAAGTAATAATCATAGAGCGAGGTCTGGACTCATATACAGCTTGTCTCTTCCACAAGTATGGTTGTCCTAATAATACATCAGAGACTTCAATAGGAGCAATGTCACACAATACCTCATCTGTGAAGGGCTTGATGCTATAGGGAAGGCGACATAGCTGGCCGAAGTGAAGATCTCGTCCCTGGTGAAGCCACCCAATGGTGTACGACTGTGGATGTGTTGTAGTCTTTAGGCCCAACCGCTTCATGACTTCTGCTGAAGTGAGGTTCGTTTAGCTCCCACTGTCGACAATGAACTACAACGGAGAACCCTTCACCCACATCTGTGAGTGGAAGAGGTGTTCCCACTCCTCTGGATCTTTAGGCTCAATTTTTTGGATCTTTGTGGTGGCCATGGTGGCACTGGGCTCTGCATCAATGATCTTCTTCCCTTTGTCAACCCCCTTATCAGGTTCTAATTCGGAAGCCTTCAATTTAGCCACTAGTGACTGCTTGGCCCGACACTCACTTGTATTGTTAGTGGAGCTCTTACGGAACTCACACCATTTTCTCATGTCCTTCTTCATCTTCATTTTGTTTTTCTTTGCTTGTGGCCTTAGCGGGTTGTCTTGGGTAGCCTCGCCTTGGCTTGGTCCCTTGTTCCATGGTTTGGGGGTGCCTCTTCCTTGCTTTGGATTCACAACTCCAAAGTCCCGCTTCTACTCAATATTTATAGTGTACTGATATGTCATGCCGAGTGAGGAAATGTCTAGGAGCTCCATCTCGTCCTGGATGTACTTGTGTAGACAGCGGCGGTACTTGAGCACCAAATGCTGCTCAGTATCCTTGATACCCAGCTTCGTGCGAAGGGTATGGAAAGTATTTGTGAACTCCGACACATCTTGGTCCCTTCCCTACCATAGCATGGTCCACTTTATGTATTTATGTTCATAGCTCCCGATAGGGTAATACTATTCCTTGATGGCGTCTCGAAAATAATTCCAAGTGGGTGTAGCTAAAAATAGTGAGGGTTCACTCTCATCCATTTGTTCATAGTAGGATTCCCACCAATCCTTGATATGTGGGGCGGCTTTGAAAAGTGCAAACATAATCGTTTCCCAATTGGAAAATTCATGAATTGAAAAATATCCTTCCAATAGATTTAACCATTTATCTACAACGTTTGCATTTATTAGGCCTTCGAATATGGGAATACCGAAGTTAACTTGTACCATAAAAGGAGTGGTGCCTCTAGAGTGGTTGCTGGATGAAGATGCTTTGCTTGTGGGTAGCCGTTGAAGGATCTGAGCAAAGTTATCCATCATCGTGTCTCTCTGTCGCTCGAAAGCTTCATCGAGCAACATTTTGAAAGGATATCCTGCCCCCTCGGCTTTCTTTTCTTCCGCCATGGGAGGTTGTTGGGTTTTGCGAGGCTCATCCTGCAATGGTTCAACTAGATCAAGCCCTAATTCCTCATACCCTAACCTCGTTGGGGACATGCAAAGAAAAACTGAGAAAGAGCAGATCGCTCTGATACCACTGATCTAAACTTAAACCAGAACGCAACAACTTACATATATAATCATAAACACAGAGATGCAGTAGAAAAACACTTCATTTCATTAATGGAAAAATATTGAACTATGCTTACAAATAGAATGGAAATAAGATAGCTCGGGCAATGGTAGCTTATCTCTGAGGAGAGATGTGGTGGCTACATGCCTTTGAACTGTGTTACAATGAGGCTCAAAGGCCTATTTATTATTGAGAAACAATGGAAAACCCTAAACATCCAAAAACCTAAACCTAGGAGATGAAGCGCCAAAACTGTGGGCCCTGTTTGGGTAAATTGGTACATCAACTTCTTGGGGTTGTAACTTTGGCATAAGATCTTCATTTGGCTATCATAATACCTCATTTTGAAAATCTCGAAGAGAATGTTGAAACCAAATAGGCAAGCCAATTTGAGACATTTTTGGTCTCTTTGGTTTCCCTAAAAACATCGTTTAAGGCCTCAAAACGGCTCCAGAAGTTTAGGACTCAAAAAACTACCAAAAATAGTAAACTATGCTACAATTAAGGAAACTGAAAAACTGAAAGAGACAATGTTGGGTGTCCAAGTGGAATAGGTAGGTGGCCACCAATATCCACCTGAATCACCATAGCTCATACTCCCCTTCTCTCTCACTCACTTTTCTCCCTTCCCCTCTCTTAATTAAAATCAATATTTACAAACATTCAAAATAATATGTATCTATAAATAAACTCTTAAAATTTAAAAATATGTTCTTACACATAAATAAATATTTAAAACGATATATTTATTTACATAAAAATTAATAAAAACAATAAAAAATACTAAATAAAAACATTATCTCACTTTTATATATAACTAATTTGATGATGATGATGATGGTTAACATCCACTGAGACCAAACTTTGGCCTATCAGACCTAAAGAAACGAATTATTTAGTTTGATTTAAGATTTTATTCCTATGCTCAAAAAGGTTGGAGAGAAGCCTCCCGAGCTCACTGTAATTTTGACAATGTAAAAGGCTAGGAAGGTCAGTATTGCAACAAAGATTTTGAAACTAAGATCTAATGTGGTTGTATGCAGGGCAATCTAAGAAGAAGCAATTTTCATCCTGGATGTTCGCATTCTCACAGAGATGGTAGAACCTTTCCATCCATGGTGTTTTAGGAACTACCCAACGACCCGTTTCACTATGGAGCTCATGAGAGTTCGTTCTAATCTTGGCTATATTAATTTTCTTCTTTGAGCTAGTTAAAACAGAGAGATACTTTTGATCTTCTAGGGTGGGATTGATTACCTCCTTATAATATCTTAATTTTCTTTTGGCTGCTAAATCTTTCTCACACCACATTTTTTCTTTGAACTTAGAAGTAACAATATTTTTAATGTTATTAATGTTTTGTAATGCAACATTCTCGTCGATCTCCCAATGGTTTAACCAGGCCCTAGTGTCTTTATACCAACCTCGTTTGAGACTTAGGTGGTTTTGGCTGGAATTTAAAGCTAGCTTAGGAAGTCTATGGTCTCCTATGTTATTCAATTTTTTCTTGTACAACAAAAGCCTAGTCATAGCTAGGCTATCAATAGGGGAAAGACCCACTTCTATAGGGAGAATAGGATAGGGTGTGTTGATTTTAATTTTGAGGTTATACGTTATAAAACGCTTTTGGATTTTCTCAATCTTTCTCCAAGATTCTTTAGAGATGCTACAACCCCAAAGCTCACATCCATATAAGATAACCGAAGTGACTAAAGTTTCAAAGAGGAACTTCTTTCTATCCCACATTACGAGGTTTGTCGTTTTACAATTATTTTCAAGACCAAAAAAGCTTCCCATCTCCCATTAATCCTTTTCTCAATTCTATAGTTCTAGTTGAGCTTGTGATGAATATCAATTCCTAGGTACTTGTAGGAAGATACTTCCTCCAAGTTACTATTGTCATACATAAAATTAGCATAAGTGTCCTTCTTGGATTTGATAATCATAACTTTTGTTTTGTCGGTGTTAACAATCATACCCATGGTAGAGTAGAAATCCTTAAGAAGTATAAGTTGCTTATCAAGATCAGATGGGCACCTTGCGAGAAGAACAATATCGTCAGCGTAGAGAAGAAGAATGATGACTATTAAATGCCCATTTAGGAAGAGGCTCATTAAGAATTAAAACATTAAACCAAAGCTAAAAACACAATTTTACCATTTCTATAATAGATGCCTCCAAAATTTAGAATTCTTTTATAAAAAAAAACTTTAATGGGGACAAACTTAAAGAAGTATAGGGTATGTGGTTGATCAGTGAAAAGCTTTGTTATCCAATTTGTTGAAGCTGGGAATATATCTAACACACCACGAACATTAACAGTGAACAGCTCGCTGGTACACGCCATTTTCATATTAAATATTTTAATCTGCAAAATTCATAGGCAATCGTCCAAGTTATAACATTTATAGAGTAACATATTCGGAGAGATCATTTATAACATTTTTTCCATTGTTATTTCTATTATATTGACTAAAATAAAAAATTTCATGATAAAGCATTTTCATGATGATACTTGAGAGAGTTTAGATAGATGGTGATTGTTTAGATGTACTATCAAGATCAAGAGGTTGTATGTTAGAAACTCTAGATGAACTTTTGTTTTATATGGAACTTTTTGTTATATTTTTATAGTGGTTAATAGTTTGGTACATTTTCGACATTATCTAAATCTCCCCTCTCAAATGAAATAAATAAATCAAATTAATGTGAATTTGTTATTAATATTACAATCTTCCATGTTTAGATGAAACAATTCTTGTCCAAAAAATGAAAATTCAAAGCGTCAAATTGAATCTTCTTACATGAAATTGTATGGATGTCCTTTATAGCTAGTGCCAAATATTCATGGGTTTGGAGAATGGCATATATAAAGTTTTGAGTAAAACCTTATCTCATTTTTTGAGCAAAACCGTATCCCATCATATCATTTGAGGGATACCATTTGAGGTAAGAAGGGTGTGTTAGCCCAAGCTCCAAGTCAAATCCTATTTACAATTACTATTGTACATAAAAGTGAAGTGCATCTCAACTTATGCATGGTTATATTTGGTGGTGATAATTCATTTTGTAATTTTTTTAATTAATTTTTTATTATTTTAGAAAATTAAAATATCATTATATCAAATAGATATTCATGGTCGAGTTGAGTCAGTCATAGGTGATCATAATCTGCGATCTACGAAACTATATATGTTGATCATCTACCCATCATAACGTCTTAACAAAAATTACCATCATCTAGAAATAAATAGATTTACCAAACAACCCAATACAAAGTACATAGTAAGCGCATCATTTTGATGAAGTCACTGGAGTAGGATTTTTGGAACTAGATCCCAAGGGGGTTATATGTTTCTCCTCACACTAAAGGTGGATCTCTAGGTCATCTATCCTAGAATCCAAACACTCCAAACATAAGCATTGATTCCACTGACCATATTTGATATCCTCGAGGGATGCAAATATGTTGTATTGTTCCTTCTATTTTTGTTTTAGAACTTGATCTAGTATGGTTTTCAACTTCCTTTGCAATGTTATAGAATTAAGGAATTTCTTCAATTCTCCAATGGTATTACTATGGTCAAGAACCCATTGGGAAACCTCATCTATAATATTAGAATCAGAGAAGGATTGTCAATCAACAACATATAAGGATTCTAGCTAATGAATTTCAGACCAAATTTATGAGGGAGTGGCCAAATTGTATATTGTTGCAACTTATTTTTCTTGGGCTTAGGCACATGGTCTACCTTGAGGGCCTCGACCACCCCTCCTTGGTGGTTGCGCATGCACTACCAATGCATGATAACCGGGAGGGAATAAGAACAGAGACCAAATGTTGGGCACCAAACTTTGGAGAGGGAGAAGTCAGGGTGAAAAAAGAGTGTTGAGAGACTGAACCAAAGGGGAAAGAATGTCCCAAATAGGTGAACCCAACAGAATGAACTACCACTAGAGGACAAAAAAATAAAATTGGGCCAACTAGTTGGACATAAGGACTTAATCTAAGACAAACTCCCTAGGAAGAGTGGCCATAGAATGCCAGCAAGAATTTACCCCAAGAATGGACTAAAAACAACATAATAAACTCCAAGAAAATTAGAATGTAGACTAATAGGCATATATTTTACCACTGGTAAGGTCATCCAAGTCGCCAACCACTCTCGATATAAAAGAGGAGTTAAGATCTCAACTTCTAGTCTCTATATGAAAGTCAAGTTCAGTGGGCACCACTGATTTACTTTAACTATGTTGCTAGAGAGGAACCCCCTCCCTCATGAAGTTATTCTATATACAACATTCAAGATTTTTTTATGCCTAGGTGCCATTAACCACTGCAATTTATCTGTTACCCCATACTTTCTTAGGCCCAAAAACAAGGAATCATAGGTTCCAAAGCATGCAAATTGACTCTGAAATTTCCACGGAAATTACTTCACTACCATGAGAAAACCTCCCCATGCTGGAAGGTCCGGAAAATCCCACTTGTGGTGGGGGGTATTCAGGAAAATACCATATACACAAGAGCATTCATCCCCTTTGAATGAGAATGAGAATAGAAAATTGGTGCTTCATATTGGTACTCTACATTAGATGCCACACACTTCTGCATGTGGGGGACTACACACGCACACCCTTCTTAAATGAATTATAAAGAGGTGGGGTGGGGCTTGCTCCCTACCCTTTCCCCGCCTCGTTTTTCACCTCCAGTGGGGATCTTCGTCCAAAATGGTTTGCATTGGCGATATCTAGCTCAACTAATTTTCCATTGGCCAAGTTGAGTTGAGGTTAAGATCTTTGTCTTGGCATCCTACATGTGCTAAAATTTCAACAACTTTATTGTCATTTTTTCTTGAATGAGAAGAAATAACATATTAAATAGAAAGAATCGACATCTGGATATGAGAGACAAGATGCTTGAGCCACCAACTCTTTGACAGTTTGGATATAGGAGCAACATTTATTATTTTCTGAGCAATCGAGATGGCCATCTAGGAATCCCCATCCAAATGAAGTTTAGAGTAACTTGTATCGACAAACAACTATAATCCCATTTCCAGTGCCATAAATTTTGCGACATTTTTTTCTAGTTGTGCCATAATTTTTAGCATATACCATAAGAGTATTCTTGTTCCAATCTTTGAATATTCCTCTATATCCCGCTGGGCCAAAATTTCCTTTAGAAGAACCATCAAAATTCAAATTTATGAATTGTGGAGGTGGAGTGGTGAAACAAGAGGATGAGGGTCTTCATGGAGGGGGAATCTTGGACACAAAAGGAGAAATTATGGTCTGAGAGATATCTAGGTTATTCATGATATCAACCTTCTAGTTATTAACTTTCTAGTCATTTGGGGACCATGTTTCTGAAAGGATTGTATCTCTATTTGTCTAATGACATGCCATAAAAGGTCGATAAATTCTTTCTAGTTTTGAAATATACTTCTGTTGCATTATTTCCATAATGCCCATAGAACAAAATCCCCAACCAGAATCATGCTTTATTAACCACCTAATTATTGAATAAATTAAATATCTAGTGCTCCCATGATTCCACCAAGTTGTTGAGGATGTAATCCAAATGACCAAAGAGGGAAAGAACTAGAGACCAATTACAATTCACAAAAGGACATGAATTCAAGAGGTGTTCCATGGTTTCTTCTTGTTACCCACAGAGATATAAAAAAGAAGGACCCTTAAATATTTTTTCTAGATATGGTCCCGCGTAAGACTTTTTCTCTTTCCTATTAGTAAAAGGAAGTGAGTAATTTTGGGCTATAAATTTCTTTTTCAATTTTTCCTCCACAATATTTCTCTAGGTAAATCTTGGTGTTCAACTAACAAAATGTAAGCTTCTTGAGCATGAACATACCTTCCACTTGATACCCCTAGTGAAGTTTATCCCAGTCATGAGCTATAGGAATTTTGTGCTCATTTAGATGTTGGAATAAAAGTAGCTATGAAAGCAAGGCCTAATGGTTTGACTAGTCTTCCATTGATTTCCACTCTCACCATAGATTGAAGTTTTGAGTTGGTTTCCAAAAAACTACAACACTTACACCCTGATGGTTCATAGTAAATTCTTTCAACTCCATAAGGTATGCCTAGTCTCCTAGATGAGGGAGTTTTTTCCAAGCTTCTTTTGAGATGAGAGTTATTGGACCATCCCTGATTTCCTAGAAAGCATGGAATTGTACCGAATATTTGTTTTCTTGTGTCAAATTCCAGATTAAAGAGCCTGGAGGAAAGATCATGACCCACAATTTTTTTGCTGAAGAGGATAAGTTACTATATTTCTTGTCCCAAATCTATTTCTAGATCTCCTCCCCTCCTTGTAGTCATATTTGCCATAATTTTGCCCCTAATGCTTTGTTCAAGATTTCTAGGTCTACCAAACCTAATCCCCAACTAGTTTTGGGGTGCAAAGCTTCTCCCACACCACTAATGCCCATTTCTTGGCATGTTTTTCAACTTGAAATAGAAAGTATCTAATCTTGGAAGTGATAGATCCATAGATGAGTTTAGGGGTTGCTAAAACTGATAATTGATATATTGGTAAAGCTTAGAGAATTGATTTAAGAAGAACCAATGTAACAACCCTAGTAAAAAATCCATGTAAAAAATAATAAAGGTAAAATATGACCTTGGTCATGGGACACATATTCCAAGTTGAATGTTGGGCAAAAACATATTCATGGATATCACTTATGATTAATTAATTTCTAAGGAAATTGGAAAAGGCAATGGCTAAGGCTTTGGAAAGGCAAAATGGCATTTATTGGCAATTATTTATGAAAATAATGGAAATTAGGAGAAAATGGAGGTGAAAGGTCACAAGTTGCATGTGAGGAGAAAATTGAAGGAAAATAATGTAAAATTGAAGAAAATAGAGGCCTCGTTAATAAAAAGGCTTTTGAGGAACAATTCATGGATTTATTTATTTATTTTTATTTTTATTTTTTTGAGTTCAGTTTTAGAGCTCTCTCTCTCATACTCTTGGACACTTAGATTTTTCTTAGAGCACCCTTGGAGGAGTGTGGAATACTTGGATTTTTGGAGTAAGAAGGAAAAGGAAGAGCATGAAAGCGCAATAGGACATCATGATCAACAACTACAACGGGTTTTGCTTCCATGTATCGAGTTGCATGTATGTTTTCCTCACTAGTTTCGGCATGAATGGCATATGCATGTGGTTTGTTGGTTCTAATCTGTCATTGGCATGGAGGATTCCCTGGATTGACAATGGATTTGCCTAGCCTTGACATTTCTTGGATAGCCATGGTGATGTGGGTTTATTTTTTATTTTCTGGTTGGCTATGTTGTGCCTTTGGATGTGGGTTGAGTTACTAGTTCCAGAAAGCCTTGGTTAGAAAAAATCTCTAGGTTATTCATAAGCGCTAGGATAACTATGGAACAAAGTCAGATTCATTTGGTCAATCAGATTCAAAAAGTTTACCGATCCCAAGGGGTACGAATTGGTGATAAGCATATAGAGGTTATTGTACGCCAAATGACATCGAAAAGCAAGTAAATCCAATAAAGCTCTGTAGGGAACATGTGGGGTATGGATCAATCAAGTTCATCAAGCCAATCAATCAAGCAACAACACTCATCAACTAACTAGGAAACACGGTAAAATAACGTATATAAGCAACTACGTCACCACCTAGCTGTTCTGTCTTGTTCCGTCATGGGTGGGCAGGTGGGAACCCAGATGGCAGGTGGTAGGCCCTGTAGGTGGACTTGGTGGTACTGTCCTGATTGTCTTGTCCTGATTGGATAGGTGGTCCTGTACTGGTGGGGGTTGGTGCCTCTCTGGTTGGAAGGGGGTTACGGGGTCCCCCGTGCAGTAAGTGTTGGCAGGTCGGTCCCCAGCCAGAGCTAGTGCTTCTTCTTTCTCTCTCAGAGCCATTCCAGCCCAGGTAGGAACAAGCTGTGTTGGTTCCGTGCAGCTTGCTTTCTTTTCTCGGCTATTTCCCAGGCGGGTAGGTTATCCTGGTGGGCATCAGGTTAACTGCAGGTGTGATGGGGGAACATGGGGAGCATCATCAATAGAATAAATCCAATCGAATAAATAAGCCTATATCGAAGGTAGGACCACTCCCTAGCTAAGCTGGATGGTACCTCCGAAGGCAGGCAAGATTAGGTAGGATCCTAAATCGAGTAAGGCTAGGACCTAGAGTTGACCTGGACAGTCCCAATCAGGTATATCTGCCCCTTACCCTCCCTCCTTGCTCTGACCGTATATCAGGTATGTTCTCGACCCTAGAACCTCCAACTCTACCCTCCGCCCTATACCCTCGACCCTACAACTCACTTACCGGTACGGAACACACGTTCCTACCTCGATCAAATGGATGCTATGATTATGATGCATGCATTACTTACTATGCACCTGAAGCCTTATAACAGCTTGGGTTGAGTTACTATTCCTGGAAGCCTCGGTTGGAAAAATCATCTGGAAGCCCTTGGTGGGTTAAGCTACTAGTCCTATAAGCCCCAGTTGGACAAACACTCTAGACGCCCGATAATAATTGTGGGTTGAGTTACTAGTCCTGGAAGCCCTCGTTGGAACAAATGCTCTGGAGCCCTGGATAGCTTGGGTAGAGACCAAGCTACTGATGGTGAGTGATGTCTTACCATGAGGTGGAATCACTAGTTGAGAGTTGAGGTGGTTTGGCCTCTGGAAGACCTGGGTGGTTTTGATTGATTTTTTATGAGATCCCACATTCATGCTTGGAATATGGAACGGGGGTGACTAGATGAAATAAATATTTGGTTCAGCCTAGTCTATGGTCAGGTGGTTCGTGGAAGTCCCATACCTGGTCGTCTTATGCAATCATCAATAAGAGCTCTCTTTCTCGTTGGTATTTTATGGGTAAATATACTTGTTTATATGTGGCTTATATGCTTGTTATATCCTTGATATTTCTCTTGGTTATATATTGGTTATTAATGAGTTTTATAACAATGAAAATGTATGGCTCTCTTCATGTTTTTGTTAATCACTAAATGTACAATGAATATGTGGTTGCATAGATGGAAATGCAATTATTGTGATGAGGCATTAATGCTTATTAGTGATTCTCAGATAAGTATGAGACCCCTATGCTTAGATCTATTGTTTAAACTTGTTGAATTCATATTTATGATGTGTTTGACGAAATGCCTATCATGGCTTGTAGGGGTCCAATCATGTCCTTGTTCAAGTAATTAAATTTGTATCATTATTTTGTAATTATATTTCATTTTTGGAAGTGTCATGGAGTTCTGGGCAGTGATCTGAGTCCTGGGCCTAAAAAAGTGGCACATAATTCAGAGTCATAGGCACAAAAATGCTTGTGAAATTCCCAAGTCGCATACATACCCATGCAGTGGGAATGACTGGAGGGTCCCAGCCACACTCATGCCCATGTCATGGGAGCGACTTAGTAAAAAGTTAGTTTGTCTCAGGGGCTAGTCACCTGGAAGGTTTGGATGGCTCCTGTGGGTTCTACAGTAGGTTTGGAAGGTTTATGTTGTTGTGCTATGTCACTCACACTTCCTTAATTGACACATGGGGAGTTGAATCATATCAAGTGACTCTTCATCACATGTTTACCCTGGTTGGCCAGTTACTTGGGTAGATGTGGTCGGAGGGTGTTACAAATTGGTATCAAAGTTGGTTGCACTCTCTTTGGGTCATATCTGATACTACAGATTGGTATCAGAACATGGTTAACCCCTCAAACTAGATGGGCAGCGTGTTGGTTATGCATTCATGTCGGTTTCATATGTGTTACTCATGCATGTTGTCTATGTGCTTATTGCATATGCATGGTGTTGATCATGGTTGTAGTGATGTCGCCATGTGAAGGTTGATGGTGTTGTCATGGAATGTGTCGTCATGAGTGTATGATTGATTATGCATTGTTTATGCATGTCAAGCGCTTGCGTGTTGTCAAGTGTACATTGGTATGGTTGTTGTTGTCATGCATGAGGTCATGGCATGTGATTGATATGTTTGTTCATTGATGACTGGACATGGCTGGAATGATGTTTATATGTTGTTTTATTTATATGATACATATTTACATGATGTTATGATTATGTTTATAAATATATTATATTGTTTGGTTGATCTTGTAGGAGATATCCTCCCTGAATGATTCTAAGGTACATTGGTTTGTTTATGATTTGGTTTAGCTTACATAAGATGCCTTGTAGGAAAGAGATCAAGATGACTAGCAAGATGGTAGACTACAGTTCACGAGATTCTCCTTATGGATCAGATGAGCAACGTGGTGTTGGGAATTCTTTTGACTTGATAGACACATTGAGAAGCTTGAAGTCAGAAATAAGGAGAAAGAAGTAGAGGTTAATGCAGTAATCCTTTAGAGTTTGTCAGAATTGCAGTTTCAGGGGCCACTTCGGATCAGTCGCGGAAAGGAGGATAGAACTAATGGGGTATATGGAAGTAACTGTCCTAGTGGTTACATGTTAGATAGAGACGACACGACTAGAGATGGAAGGTTCTTGGACACTTCTGATAGAAGAGGTGATAGACATGGGTACTACTCTAGTTCTATTTATGATGCGTTCTATGATCATCATCTTTATCATCCTTATAGGAGGAGTGACAGGGGATATTTTCTAGATGAGTTTAGGAAATCAAAGGAACCTACATTTGATGGATAGATGAGGAAGTCACAGGTTGCAAAAGCATGGTTGTTAGGAATGAATAAGTTCTTCAGATTTCATGATTATTTAGATAATATGAAGGTAAAAACAATTACATTCAGTCTTAAAAGTAAAGTAGATATCTCGTGGAAAGATGTAAAAAACTTCAGAGATATTTATGAGGAGAATTTGACTTGGAGTAAGTTCGAGAGTCTATTCTAGAAGAAGTATCTACTAGAGAGATACTATGATGACAAGGAAAAGGAATTTTATGAGCTGAAGATGGGATCTATGATCGATGAGGAGTACACTAATAGATTTATGGAGTTGTTGAGGTATGTACCTTACATTAAGGAGGAGAAGGCCAAGATTCAGAGATTCATTAGTGGGTTTCCAATAGCATTCAAATATAGGATTGAGTTTGATGAGCCTAGGTCATTGGAGGATTCCATCTAGAAGCTAAATAATTGTTTTGAGTAATAAAAGCACAAATTAGAGACTAAGTTGGATTGGAAAGGCAATGCAAAGAACAAAGGAAAATGGGACAAGAAGCAAGCATAAAATGAGGGTACGGGTAATAAAGAGAATGTAACACCATCTAAGAAGTTCAATGCCTCTAACAGAAGATAGGGACTTCAATTTGAGGAGAAAAATAAGGATGAAGGTTGGATGCATTTGCAGTGGTTTACTTGTGGAGGAGAGCATCACACGAGAGATTGTCCATAGCATCACGGTGGTAGACCGCAGATTGATAGTTCCCAGTGTTGGGTTGTGTTATATTCTTTCCACGACTAGCCCATGTAGTTAATCAGGGGGTTAGAAGGTGGGCGGAGCCCCCCCTTTGTTGCACCAATTATGTACTGGGGGGAGTCATAGAGAATTTGAGGGGTGTAGGTAAGCCCATTCTATGGGGTCCGGGGTAGCGCCCTGAAAATTTTTGGTTTTGGAATCTATATTAGGTTGGGTAGAACCACCTATGGTTTTGTGCATGATTTTCACACATGTTTTTGGACGCCATGGTTTTCAGTCCATGGTATTGGACGCAATGGTTTTCGGTCCATGGTATTGGATGCTTTGGCATGTATAAATATGTATTATAACATTGAAAGGAACATAATGAAAAATCAAGCTGGTAGTCCCAGTTTTGGGATCTAAGGGAAAATCTCTATGTATATGTGTTTTATGTGTTATGCTCTCGCATTGTTTATTTTATGTGTTTTAGAATTCGTATGCAGGTAATTTCTGTACGGGGTTAAAACCTACATTTGGTATCAGAGCTGTTTTGGCCTCAAGGGGACGCCTTTGTGGCTGAGGGGTTTCGCTTGGGCCTATGGTAGACCCTGTTTAGCAGGAGATTCGTGAGATCAATTCTAGTGGTGAAAGAAGATAGCGAGCAATGGAAAGATAGAGATCGAGAAATTTAATGGTCAGAGTTTTGAGTTGTGGAAACTCAAGATGGAGGATCTGTTGGTGGATAAAAATCAGTGGATCGTGGTAGATCTGGGTACTAAACCAACGGGACTGTCCGCTGGAGAATGGAAGAAGTTAGATCGGAAGGCAAAGAGCACAATACGATTGTGTGTCTCAGATTTAGTATTGTTGAATGTATCAGGGGAAGCTATGGTGAAGGCTTTGTGGGACAAGTTAGGGACTTTTTACCAATCTAAGTCTCTGGTGAATAAACTGTTCCTACAGAAAAGGCTATATAACCTGAGGATGAAAGATGGAGACTCGGTGACAAAGCATCTGAATGCATTTAATATTGTGGTAAGTCAGTTAGCATTTGTTGATATTAAAATTTTAGATGAAGATAAGTGCATCAGTTTGTTGTGTTCTCTACCAAATTCGTGGGATAGTTTGGTTATTGCAATAGGTAACAATGAAATTTCCTTGCAGTTTGATGAAATAGTCTCTTCCATGCTGACGGAGGAGATGAGACAGAAAAATATGGAGAGCCAAAATGGTGATACCTTGTCTGTACGAGGATAGTCCCAGAATAGAAACAAAAATAATTCATCGAGTGGGAGATCAAAATCTAGAGGGAGATATAAATCTCTAGGAAAACCTATAAAGGTGGTGTGCTGGAAATGCAGAAAGGAAGGGAACTACAAAAGGGACTGTAAATATAAAGCTCATGATAAAGGAAAGGGATCTGATGATGCTCCTTATGGAGAGGTGAAAACCACCTCAGATGAAGGTGGGGATGTGTACTTGGCTTCTTCAAGTACACATGTAGATCATGAGGCATGGTTGATTGACTCAGGTGCATCCTTTCACTTCACTCCCCATAGAGAGTGGTTTTGCGAGTATGAGAAATATCAGATGGTGGTGATGTCTTCTTAGGGGATGATAGGAAGGCTAAAATCATTGGTCACGGAAAAGTAGAGTTGAAGTTGCAAGGTGGAATGGTTAGAACACTTCCAGGTGTTCTGCATATTCTTGCATTGGTCAGAAATCTGATTTCTATAAGCAAGTTGGATGATGCAGGTGTAAAAATAGTGTTCGAGAAGGATACCTGCAAGATGGTTTGGGGAGCACTGGTATTAATGCGGGGAGCTCGGATTGGAACTCTGTACAAGATGCAAGGTAGCACTGTTGTTGATGGGTGCAACAGTTCTGTGGTTCCTGAAAGTGGAGCAGAAAATCTAGTGGTCTTTGGAGAGAAGACCATGCTGTGGCATCAAAGGCTTGGACATATTGGAGAGAAGGGCCTTTGAATACTTCATGGTAAAGGTATGGTAGAAGGTATGAGTAATATCTCTTTGGATTTTGATTTCTATGAAAATTGTGTACATGGGAAGCAGAATTGGGTGAGTTTCCCCTCTGGTGGTAAGCAGGCAAAACATATATTAGAGCTTGTGCATAGTGATGTGTTTGGACCTGCGAAGGTTCCATCACTAGGTAAGTTTGTGTACTATGTATCATTTATAGATTACTTCTCAAGGAATACATGGATATATTTCCTTAAGAAGAAATTTGAAGTCTTTGATAGGTTTAAAGAATTTAAGGCTCTGGTAGAAAACTAGAGAGAGAAGAAGATAAAGGTGTTGAGGACAGATAACGATGGAGAGTTTTGCAGTAAGGAATTTGAAGAATTCTATAAGAAGTGTGGTATAGCATGAAAAAAGACTACTCCATATACACCTCAGCAAAATGGAGTTGCAGAAAGAATGAACAAGACATTGATGGAAAGGGCAAGAAGCATGCTCAGTGGTGCCGGGTTAGGACAGTAATTCTGGGCAGAGCCAGTGGAGACAACATGTTACCTGGTCAATAGATCACCTTCATCAGTGTTGGAGGATAAAACTCCACAAGAGGTATGGACTGGTAAGAAACCCTCTCTTTCACATCTGAGGGTATTTGGATGTGATGCATATGTACATGTTACCAAGGAGAAACGAACCAAGTTGGATAATAAATATGAAAAGTGCATCTTTATTGGGTATAAGGATGGTTTAAAGGGTTATAAGCTTTGGAACCCAATAACAAGGAAGGTTGTGTACAACCAACATGTGGTGTTCAGAGAGGTAAAATATGTTATTAAACATGAAGTCCAACCAAAGGAACCTAAGAAGATAGAGTTTGAGCTAAAGGAGGAAGAAACAGACTCTACATCAGAGGAGGTATTAGAATATGAAGAGCCACAAAATCCGGGTGTGAGAAGATCAGTTCGAGAAAGAAGGCAGCCAAAAAGGTATAGTCCATCTGCTTTCTGTTCAAATTTTTCTTTATCTATTACTGATGATGATCATAAAACTATGAAGGAAGCAGTAGATTTAGAGGATGGAAACTCTGGAAAGAGGCCATGGTTGATGAAATGGAATATTTGCACAAAAATGCGGCTTGAGATCTGGTGGAGTTGTCGGCTGGAAGGAAACCAATTGGCAGAAAATGGGTGTTCAAGAAGAATACAAATGCAGAAGGAAAGGTGGAGAAATACAAAGCTCGGTTGGTAGCAAAAGGTTATTCCTAGGTGCCGGGAATTGATTTTGGTGATATGTTTTCTCCTATTGCGAAGGTAACTTCTATTAGATTACTTTTATTTGTTGCTACTTCTTTTGATTTTGAGGTAGAACAGATGGAAGTGAAGACAACATTTCTTCACGGGGATCTGGAAGAGGAGATCTACATGAAGCAACCTAAAGGCTTTGCGGTGAAGGGTAAGAAAGAATTGGTATGCAAGTTAAAGAAGTCTCTGTATGGGTTAAAATGGTCACCAAGGATGTGGTATCAAAATTTCATACATTTATACGGGGACTTGGCTTCACCAGAAGCAAAGCAAATCACTGTGTGTATTTTAAATTAATTGGTGACCGTGTTATTTATTTGGTCTTGTATGTGCATGATCTATTGCTAGTTGGTAATGACAAAGAAATTATCTAGGATTTGAAGACCCATTTGTTGTCCAAATTCGACATGGAAGATCTTGGTGCTGTAAACTATATTTTGGGCATGGAAATTAAAAGAGATCGGACAAAGAGGAAGCTCTGGTTAAACCAGAGGAAGTATCTCGAGACAATATTGCAGAGGTTTAATATGCAGGATAGTAAACCGATGAAGGTTCCTATTCCTATAGGTGTAAAGTTATCTGCTGAATAATGTCCCAAGACACAAGAAGAGGAAGAGGGCATGTCCCGTGTTCCTTATGCAAGTGCAGTCGATAGCCTAATGTATGCGATGGTATGTAATAGACCAGACATTGCACATGCAGTGGGAGTATTGAGCAAGTTTATGTCAAAACCAGGGAAGGAGCACTGGACAACAATGAATCAGGTTTTCAGGTATTTGCATGGCACTAGTGATTATGGTTTATGCTACCAAGGAAGACCAGGATTGGATAGAGTGTTGGATATTCGTGGCTTTGTTAATGCAGACTGGGCTGGAGATCTGGATCAGAAAAGATCTACAAGTGGGTATGTGTTTAACCTATTTGGAGGTGCAGTCAGTTGGATGAGTAAGAAACAATCTGTAGTGGCACTATCAACGACAGAGGCAGAATACATGGCAGCCACTCATGTAAGCAAGGAAGCAGTTTGGTTGTAGAGATTGTGTTCAAGTATGGGGTTAGTACAGGGAGCTATAAGGATAGACTGTGATAACCAAAGTGCAATATTCTTAGTAAAGAACCGTGCATATCATTCAAAGACAAAGCACATTGATGTTCAGTATCACTTTGTGAGGGATATGATAGAAGACAAAAAGGTGTTGCTAGTAAAGGTGGACACTATGAAGAACACTACAGATGCATTGACAAAATTTGTGAGCTCTGAGAAGTTCTCTTGGTGTAGAGAAACAATGGGTGTTGGAGGGATGGATAAATTACTAATCTCTCTTGTGGCCCCCTGTGGAAAGAAAACAACAAGTGGGAGAATGTTAGGTTGTGTTATATTCTTTCCACGACTAGCCCACATAGTTAACCAGGGGGTTAGAAGCGGGGCGAAGCCCCCCTTTCGTTGCGCTGATTGCATAGTGGGGGGAGTCACAGGGAGTTTGAGAGGTGCAGGTAACCCCACTCTATGGGGTCTGGGGCAGCACCTCGGAAAATTTTGGTTTTGGAACCTATGTTAGGTTGGGCGGACCCACCTATGGTTTTGTGCATGATTTTTGCACATGTTTTTGGACGCGATGGTTTTTGGTCCATGGTATTGGACGCGATGGTTTTCGGTCCATGGTATTGGATGCTTTAGCATGTATAAATATGTATTATAACATTGAAAGGAACATAATGAAAAATCAAGCTGGTAGTCCCAGTTTTGGGATCCAAGGGAAAATCTCTATGTATATGTGTTTTATGTGTTATGCTCTTGCATTGTTTATTTTATGTGTTTTAGAATTCGTATGCAGGTAATTTCTTTACGGGGTTAAACCCTATCGAGGCGCAAACGGGTGGGGATGTTGGACAGAGTATTTATAGGATATATGCAGCGCTAGATAATAGGTAGGTAGATCACCAAATGTCTATTATAAACAAGGACGATAAGATTTGTGATCAAGTTGTTTCTATTTTGGATGAACCTAAATCTAATTATAGTTATGTTAATCATGACCTAGTGGATAAATGTGTTTTTAATAAAGAAGTACATGCAGAGTCTTGGTTAGTGCAGTTGGATACAGGTACAAAGAAGAGGGTTCATCATTGGGTAAGTGCTTGCGCATTTGAATTGAATGGTGTGCCTACCTCAACACATTTGAATGTATTACTGTTGGGATCATATAGTATGTTGTTGGGTATGGAGTGGTTATATATTCATAGGACCAAGGTGGATTGTTATGACAAGGATATTGAGTGCCTGGATGACAATGGGGAACAAAGAGTCTTGTAGGGTAAGATGAAAGCAACTTCAATGAGAATTGTGAAATCTATGTAGGCCAAGCATAGTCATAGGAAAGGGTGTGTGCTATTTGCAGTGCATATTTCTAGTGTCAAAGGTAAGAAAGTTGAGGATGCAGATGTTTTGAGAAGTTATCGAGTTCTACAGTAGTTTCAGGATGTATTTCTTGTAGAGATTTTAGAGTTGCCACCTGAGAGCGAAATAAAATTTTCAATTGAGTTGGTACCAGGGGTAGGCTCACCAGTATCTAAGGCACCTTACAGGAAGAGAACACTAGTGTTTGTAGATTTGAAGTTTCAGTTGAAGAAAATGCTTGACAAGGGATACATTAGGCCAAGTATATCACCATGGGGCGCACCGGTACTATTTGTGAAGAAGAAGGATGGTACTCTCAAGTTGTGCACTGATTACAGGCAATTGAACAAAGTCACCATCAAGAACAGGTATTTGTTGTAGAGGATTGATGATTTGTTCTATCAATTGAAGGGGGCAGAAGTGTTATTGAAGATTAATATGAGATCTGAATATCATCGTGTACACATTAAAGAAGATGACATTCACAATACAACCTCCCCAACTAGATATGAACATTACATGAGTTTGTTGTAGTTTCATTTGGTTTGACTAATGATCGAACGACTTTTATGTGCTTGATGAATAATGTGTTGCATCCTTATTTGGACAAGTTTTTTTATTGTGTTAATTGATGATATATTGGTATATTCTAAAAATGAAGAATATCATGTTGAACACTTAGCAACAATATTGAGATTATTGAGAAAGCATCAGTTGTATGCTAAGATAAACAAGTGAAATTTATTTCAGATTGAGGTATATTACTTGGGACATGTGGTTTCCAAGGAAGGAACAACAATGGACCCATAAAAGGTAAGAGTTATCATGGAGTGGGAAGCTCCTAGAAATCTAGATGAGGTGATATCTTTCATTCGTTTAGCAGGCTATTACAAGAGTTTCATCAGGAACTTCTCACATATTTCTTATCATATCACATCATTGTAAGGGAAAGGAAAGAGGTCTGAATGGATAGAGGAATGTGCAACCAGTTTTGAGTAGTTAAAGCATCTATTGACATATGCTCTAGTGTTAAATATCTTCGTGGTATGTACAAATGCTTGCAAGAGAGGACTAGGTGGAGTCCTTATGTAGGAAGGAAAGGTGGTATGTTACGAGTCATAGAAACTAAATGAGCATGACCATAATTATCTGACACATGATCTTGAGTTGGCAATGATCATTCTACATTGAAGATGTGGAGGTACTATCTTCTTGGCAGATGATTTATAATGATGAGTGATCATAGAGGATTATGGTATCTATTTGACCAACAAAATTTGAAAATCAGACAAGCTAGATGGTTGACCATGATCAATGAGTTCGATTTTGAGATCAATTATATTAAAGGTAAAGAGAACATGGTTGCAGATTCTCTTAGCAGGCAAATACAGGTAAATCATATAGTAGCTATGAGCTCTTATGGGATAGATCTACAGGATAGAATCTTGCAGGCAGCTCAATAGGATGTCAGGTATATGAATCTTAGGCACAGATTGCAGCAGAGTATAGGAAGTGGTACAGGTATATGTGCAGGTGCAGGTGTAGGTGCACAAGATGTGGACTATTGTCTCACGACAGATAGATTGGTCAGGTTTACAAACAAGATATATGTGTCAGATAGTAGTGATCTCAAGAAGGTGATCCTGAGGGAGTTTCATGCAAAACCATATTCAGGTCACTTAGGCTATCATAGGACAGTCACAATAGTGAAAGTTTTACTATTGGCCAAATTTGAAGAGATACGTGGTAGAGTTCGCAGCTATGTGCTTGGATTATCAATAGGTGAAGGCAGAGTGCAAGCATCTAGTTGGACCACTTCAACTGATTCTGACTCCAAAGTGGAAATGGGAGGTCATTTCCATGGACTTTATCACAGGTTTGTCGAGGACATCTAGGAAGCATGATTCCATCGTGGTTGTGGTGGACAGGTTGACGGAGGTAGCACACTTCATCCACTAGTACAAAATGGCTAATTAATTACTAAACAAATGACTAAAATTTTCATATAAATGGCCATTTTTCATTCGGTGACCAATAGTGGCTAATTTACAGTATCTTATAATGTGACCAAATTTTAGTCATATTTAGCTTAGTCATTAATTGGTCTTCTGAATTTTATCATCTAGTAGTATATTTAGTCATAAATTTCGTCATTAATTTAGTCATTGATTTAGTCATTAATTGTCACAATTAATGACCAAATACACAACAAAATATACTACTACATGATCACCCAAAAAAATAAATTAATGACCAAAATATTGGTTGCGTTATAAGATACTGTAAATTAGCTACTAATAGTCACATATATGCAAATTTTAGTCATTGTTTGAAACCAATTAATGACCAAAAAAATATGACTAAATTTTGGTTGTGTTATAAGACATTGTAAGTTAGCTATTAATAATCATATGTATGCAAAATGTAGTCATCATTTGTAATCACAAATGTATCATTTACAGTTGTCATTTATCTTTTCTTGATATTTTCATATTCATTATATAAATGATTGATTTAGTAATTTATATTTATTTCATTTACTTTCATTGATAATCATTATAAATGACTAATTTAGTCGTCGTATATTCATTTTATTTGTGTTCATCATTAATCAATATAAACTACTAATTTAGTAGTTTTAGTTCTATTTTATGTGTTCATTATTAATCAAAATAAATTAATTAGTATAATTTTGCTACTAAATTAAAAAAATGGCATACAATGTGCACATTTATCTGATATGAAAATGCAAAGTTACATATGTTAATTACAATACTAAAAAATATCAAGTACAACAATAAATAATTTCAACCATAAATTATATTATATGAAATGTCAAGTATTACAACATCAATTTCCAACTTAATATTGATTGGACTACAATTTACACATGAAATATCGTTTCATCACTTCAAAACATTATCATTGTGTTTCCAAAGCATTGCAAGTGAAGTTATCAAATCTAAATACTTGACCATCAGTTTGTATGTGTGTCTCACATGCAAGATATTGGCTTCCAAGGTATCACTAGACCGGTTCTCTTCTCTCTCTCTTTCTACATTTGTCACTCCAGTGTTATTGTTCTCCTCTTTCTTGAATTGCTTCTTCTTACCATCAATACCAAGTTTCTCTTCTGAAAATGAAAGAAGATACAATGTAAAGTATAAGACATGAATGATGATGAACACTAAAATATAAACTAAAGTAGACTATAAAATTTTTATACGACATATACCTCAACATTAGCAATGTGAATGTCATTTTTCCCCATAAAAGCAAGAAACTCGAACAAGTTTTCTTCATTTCGGCAATAATGGCCATTAAGTGTCTAAAGAACCTGTATAAATGAAACAATTAAAATGTCACCATAAAAAATAACACCTTAAGAACTTAGTATTCAACCTTCAAGAAAAGCTTAAACACAATCACGCCAACTAAGTTACATGCTAAAAACCTCAAACTATTGATAACTTGTGAAAACAAATGGAAAGAAAAAGACAACTTATAATAAAAAAGAGTCACATAGTGGCAATGTCATTACTTTTTTTTTGCACATTTCCACCACTTGGCTCTCGTTATAATAGGTTTAATAAAAAGATGAAAACAATTAATATAATATCTTAGAAGATAAAATATGAAGTAAGAAATTTAATTAACTAAACAAAAAGGTAAGTAACATGAAAATCACTTGTTTTACATAGATAATTTTAATCAAAATACTATTTTAAAAATTGTATAACAATTTCTTATTATTAATATATTGAAATATATATATATATATATATATATATATATATATAGAGTTTAAAGTAGAACCTGTTGAAATGATCAAAGTAGTGTATTTGAAAGTTGTACATTTTGGTGGCAATTTCAATTTTCACCACCTCAATGCTAAGAATCATCTCTATACCTATAATATCAAAATTCATAGGAAAACTATGTAGTCAATAATCTATTAATTAGACCAACTACAATGATGACTTCAAATGTATAAATACATTAAATTCGTTTGCAAATAAAATTGATTAGAGGAGGACCCCGAACTACTACAAACTTAAAACATCAAATCTTTTCCATTTCCACAAGGTAAGCATAACCTTGAAACTGATATGGCACAAAAATAATAGAAAAGGATTGAGATGCACACCTTTCTCAGAATACCACTATGGGAGTTACCTCTCTCCTCCACTCCCAATGCAGACATGGAAGCCTGGTAGTCGTGCAACTCCTGAAAGCAACAAATACCAATGTTCACATCTCTCTCTCTCTCTCTCTCTCTTATGCAATCAAACATACATAAGCATGCATGAATGCATCATACATCCTATAACAACACTATCATGGAGAAGAAATTTGATGATCACATGGGATCAATGCTTGTTTGCATCAAAGGTGAAAATAGGAACAATCAATATAGGGTTGGAGAATGGAGAATGCCTCATATATTTTACATCTATAAGATACACAAATACCGATAAGGTTCAAATAATATGAGTCCATAAGGGATAAACATAATTTATACAGAAGAAGGTAATGGAGATATGATATAATAGACTCTTAAAAAAGAGTATGTTAGGATCACTTCCAAGCATAGGCACCAGCTTCTAAGTAAATTCAACAATGACTGTAACCCTTGAGACATTAGAGTCTACTTGTGACTTCGCATGGTAGTGACAAACCAGATAGATCTCCTTAGTACAAGAAACCATTATCACATTGACATAAGAAGAAAATCCAGATATTGACATCTTTTTGTTATTTGTAATCTTTTGTATAGTTAATTTACATCCATCGATCCTGTGAACATGGGTGACTATCTGTCTCTCCATTTTATGGATAGAAAGGAAAGGCCTTGTATGAGAAATATGTCACTAACTAGCTTTCGTATCCACAGCTTAAATCTTTGCTACAAGAAGCAGAGCATACATTCCCTCTAGTCTTTGTGCAAGTTTAGAAGCACCAATTTTAGCAAGTTGTATCAATGGCTCCACCAAAGGTATCATCTGGTTGAAAAATACAAAGCAATTAATTCAATTAATACCATCTTCAAAATAAATTTCAAGATGGGCATATTTCATTTAAAACAAAATATTTAAAGCTATAATATCATTTATAACTTTAAACTTTTGAACCATTAGAGCTAGACCACAATATTTACCCATATCAAAATATTTGAGTTCTGGTGTGCTAATTTCAGACTATGAAGGTGTGCTCTTCGCAAATTTTCCTTCTCTTTAAGTCCCATAGCAAAGAAAGAAGCAAAATCTTGTACAAAGCCATCTGCTGAGTTTTCAATCTAGGAACCCAAAGACAACAATATTGCAATGCATGCCTCCTCATCCCTGTATTTTTTTCCAAGAAAGTTACTAAAAAAATAGATCAAATAGTATACTAGAAAATAACATATCAAAAATAAAAAAATGAAAATAAAAATAAAAACCTATGCAATGGTTGTAGGACCAGGATTTATGTTCACATCTTGAGCCCTTCTTGGACTTGTCATTCAAACAAAGAAGTTATCCATTGTTTAAATATTTTTTCTAAATTTTTCCTGTCAACTACCTCCATACACTCAAAGATTCATTTATCCTTCTGCACCACTAAACATCTATCACCATGTAGAATCCTAAGAGAAAATTAAGGTGCCATATCAAGAAAAAGGACTAGGAAACCACATTTGCACTCCTCCAAGGGAATAATTATGGATTTCAAACATCAACGTCATAGCTAGTGTACATAGGAAAAAAATAGGATATAAATGCAAATGATGAAATGTCCATTGGGACTAAAATGTCTCGTATAGACCATTTTTCCATCACAAATGCCTTGGACCAGACAATTAATGCTTCCAAAATTCCCTCCTTGTTAGTATTAATGAATAGCAATGTGAGACACTCAAAGCAGAGAACTTGACCTTTGATTCCTTTCACAACTTCAATAACAAGGAAAGTGAGTTGCATGTTTGACATGTTGTTTCCATTTTTCCTGGGATTATGACTTTCTACAACAAGTTTCCCAAGGGGCACTTATGTTTTGAAAGTGAACATTGGGTGTTTATCCTTGTCCTCCACTATCTTCACAAGTTTTGATCAATTGGTCTTCCTTCATCACAAATTTATTTATCTGGGTAGTTGTTGGTCTTGCTTCAGTAATGGCCCAAACAACTAGTGATTATCCATGTCTACAGTCACTAGAAACAAAAACACCATCAACACTTGTTACAAAATCACCAAAGTTGGCTTTGAAATTTGACATGTTATCCCTTTCCATATCAAGCTTCTCTGCAATAATCTGTCAAACCAAATAAAAAACTGAAATTAGAGTGAGGAGGTAAATGGAGAAATTCTAGAAAATATGGTGTGTATGTCCAGTATCTTTTAGACACATAATATAAATGTTGAAAAGATGTGTATTCAAGGTTATGGATTGGGAAGGTTGCAATATCATTGAATTACTCAATTTTCCAAAGAAGAAAACATAGTCCAACAATGAATGTTGTCAACTAAATTCAGATTGGACCTGAATCGTTACATTGTGCTTATCAATAAAAAATTAAAGTCTTATATGACCTTAGCAACAAATTTGATGCTTAAAAAAACATAGCTTACCTGTTCTAGTCCAAGAAATCCTATTGCTAAGAAAACAAGTTTTGCTTCTATAATTTCCTTTGTGCCCTCCATCTCTTTCAACTAGAACTTTCCACTCATCTTTTTCCCATTTGACCTTAATCAATTCAAGCCCTTTATCATTTCCATTGTCATTATCTATAAACATTTTTGTCAACACTTCATATGACTTGGGATCTTTACCAAACTTGGTAATAGCTTCCTGGTGGCCATAATCTACTCAGAAAACCTTAGGCCACTACCAAAAAGTGAACAAAGACCCATAATCATGGAATTGTACTAGGATACAACATGATAGAAAATAATAGATAGATAATTTTTATTTAGATGAAGATGAATAAAAAAAAAAAATCTGAAGCCAAAGATTCCCAAGAGCACGAGAATTTGGGGGTTGTGGAAGGAGCTTCAAACTCAAAACATTTCTACATCCATGTCATATGGTTGTTTCTATAAAATAAATTCCAGCTTATCCTCCTCTAATGACAACCATCCTTTTCCCTTTTGCAGAAATAAACTTTCCATCTCGCAATCCATTGTCCAACAAAATCTTGGTATTTGAATGAAGGAACTCCATAGAAAAATGTATTCCCATTAATTCACAGCCAAGCATAGGGAGATCCCTACAATATATATCTATATATATATATAATAAATTGACACTATACAACAAGGGCCTCGACTCCTATGGGAAAAATATGAATTGAAATCAAATATAGAAAGTGTACTGTGGTTTTGTTTCACCACATGCCAAAAGCAGAACATCATTTTGAGTGTGAATCTTCTCCACAGAGAAAAGAGAGTCAAATCCAACATTTGCATTCATAACAAAATTAACACCTTCCTCTACCATCAGATCAACTTGTCGTTGGATAACATCAAGTTTGTTTTTCATATTAGGAACTCCATACATTGTCTGACCTCCAATTCGATCAACACATTCATAAACAATGGCAGAGTTCCCATGAGCTTTATTAAGTTTATCAGCAACAACCAAACTAGCTGGCCCACTGCCCACTATAACAAGTTTCTTCCTACATCTAATGACCCATCCATATCAAGATCTACTTCACCACATCATAGAAAACAGACAGATTATTTTCAAAATTATAAGCATCATAAGAATGACATTAAGAATTATAAAGGAAAGACACATACCCTGTCATCTTCTCAAGTGGACGTGGAACCATCTATCCTTCTTAAAAGATTTATCAATGATGGCACATTGAATACTTTTAATAGATACTAGATTTTCAATTATTCCTAGTACACACAAACCTTCACAAGGGGTAGGGCATACACATCTAGTGAATTATGGAAAATTATTTGTTTCCAGCAGTCGGTCCAATGCTTCTTGCCAATGCCCTTGGTGCACTAATTCATTTCATTGAGGTATTTTGTTCCCAAGAGGACATACACTATTATCCTACATGGAGGAAAAAGTTTCACACATTTAGAATAAAAACAAGTGTACAATATAGCAAAACAAAAAATATACATGAACAAGGAATGTAATTAAGAAGCTTTGCAATATACAAAAAGGAAAACACTCAAACAATGAATATAAGTTATAACATATGAAGTTTGAATTGTATAACTACATTATGTTTCAATTTCTATTTTAGTAAATAATTAGGGGAAAATAAATGATGTATGGACTTTAACTTGATGACAAAAGCGGGTTCCACAATTCATAAACCTAGTTGATTGTGTCTTCAGTAGTTTCCCTGGCTTGTTTTCCTCAACGACTTATTTCCAGCCATTCATCTATATTGAAACATATCTATATGCAAGACTCTCACTCTCATACATCAAAAAAACATGGTGCTTAACTACATTATCTATTTTTCTATGTCTTTGTGCCACCACTTTCTATTCACTTTGTTGCAAACTAGACAGAAACGTTAGCTCCATGACAAATCCATCACACTCAACATTTATACAACTTAATATTTGATGACATTTTCAAATCATTTGAACGAGTCAAGGATTTTATACTATGGAGTTAATACTCGATGATGATAATAGATATACATGTTATACAATTGAAATTAAAATAAACAAAAAATGAGTTGAACTACATGAAAATGTACCTTGTAAGCCCTGTCATTTTTTATGTTGATTTGAAGCAATTTTTTCCATCCTCTTCAATTCCTTAAAGGAATCTTTCTTCATCCAGTCAACCTCCTCTGCTTCCTTCACAATATTCCTAGCCTTCATTTCTTGGAACACTCTATTGCACTATTTTGGGATGACCCATTTTCTGGTTGACAAGTCTGGCTTTGTCACGTAATTTCATCTGCTCACCCTTCACCTTATTTTCTCATGAATTAGAAATAAAATAAACATCCCCATCATGATATAGAACTGATAATATCTCTTCAATTTGGCATGTGACCCCAAAAACTAATTGAAAATTGTCACTTCTATTATTTGCACTTGCAAGTCCTTAAGCCTGATCTTCGAGAGAAACCAATGTCCCAAACTCTATCATGTCCCTTCTCAAACCCATTTGTAACAGGGTGCTGCTACACAATTTTGGCAACAATTTTGGTTTAAGAGGAGAATCCCACACGCAGAAACTTAGGAACTATAGGTAGCTCGAATTATTTTTGGCATCTAGTGGAATGTGGAGGCCACCCATGCATGATTCGAATTTGGCCAACGAGGACATTGGAAGGAATTTGAGTTAGTGGAAGGAGGGGCCTATTAGCCCTATTGGCATGTGGTCCAAAATGGATCCAAAACACTCTCAAAGTCTTCGAAACCTTCTTAAAGATCATTCAAA
Source organism: Pinus tabuliformis (assembly GCA_031772625.1). Classification (NCBI taxonomy): domain Eukaryota; kingdom Viridiplantae; phylum Streptophyta; class Pinopsida; order Pinales; family Pinaceae; genus Pinus; species Pinus tabuliformis. The sequence goes on along the minus strand of CM062806.1, from coordinate 514,771,218 downwards.
AGATCAAAACAACCGCATGAGAACAGCCCATAAAATGGCAGAAAAACACTGTCGGGAGGCAAAAACCCAAGGAAACAGTGAAAAATTGAGTATAGGAGGTCTACACAGTGAAATGCACAGTAGCCGTCAAATCTAGCCAATCAACAGTCCAAATCTGATTAGCAGATCACAATCGATAGTGGCAATTGGCGGATATCGGTGCGGACCATATAAAACTTGCGATGGCGACCAGCGGAGTCAACTAGAACCATCGATCAAGCACACAAATTAACTGCCCACGTTGCATTGTAGGATCGCTATCAGAAAATACAAAGAGCACTTACATCGGCCCGGGGCATGAGCGATATGCGATTGCGATTAATTGCATCGCGATATCACAATCGGCGAACACAATGAAGCGGGCATATACATATATATGTATACGCACGATGCGATTAACGAGACCTGATGGATATATAACCATTATTATATAAGATTTGAGATCTGCCGAAAGGAATTTTCCTATGTATTTTGCATATTTTTGTTAGTTAACGAAATACAATGAAACAACGCCGATGCAATCAAACCCAGAACCGAAGGGGTTTGGGAATGAAAATACATAATATTTGAAGTCTGTCATGAGCCATTTTTGATGTATTTCCAATGTTTTAATGTATTTCTAAAAAACAAAGGGACATGCCATTCTCGACATGCGATAGCGATTGGGGACGGACCCGATAGCTCTATTTTGGCTTTGTTCGTGTTTTTTAATAGTCAATAGGTGAACTGAAATAATGGAATATATGGCTGTAAGGGGAAAAACAATAGTGCAACACAGCTGAACCAATAGAAGTGATCATGGAGCATCGCTGGCACGAGTGAGCTACTTGACAGCGCGACAAAATTACCAGAATTTGGTTACTCTGCTGTTAGAAAAAGAGACTTTTGGCTCATGCTTGTCTAATCATGGCATCAAGCAGTTAGAAGCTAGAGGGGATAGATTAAGACACCTCAAGCCTTAGAGAGCTCGAGAGCATTGTAAAAATCCTATAAAGGGCTAAAAGTTAGAAGTATCAAGGGTTCAACTTTTGGAGACTGTGGAGACTCTGCTCCTCTTAGCGTCTCATCTTCATTCCAACAATATAAGCTTATTTTGCTGTTACATGTTCAATTCCCATTTTCTCCTCTGTTCTAAGCTTTCACTTGAATAGGTTATTCATGTTTTCTTCTGTGTCTAATGCCAGATAACTGTCATCTTATCTCTGCGTTGATAAATTAGATTTGCAAGCTTCATTTAATTTTGTAGCTAGCCATTCATATGTGTTTATGTATGCATCTGCTGGTACAATCAGTATTCTCAATCTATCCATTGAATCTATAAACTGTTAAGCATTAGTGGTCTAAAGCCTTGTAAAGCTGAGGGTGTTCATGCATGTCTTGAGTGAAAACAAAGTTGAAACAGTCATCTGACTTGATCCAAACCATCATCCATTCCAATAGTTTCGAGAACGATATTGAAGATTTATATGTTACCAGGCATCTCCGAGCTACAACCTAGGAGAGTTTCCTGGAGTGATAACATAATTGGAATCATTGCTGGGGAGAGGAGACTGAAGCTCAACTTCCCTGGGAGACGACCCAGATCCAGCTTTGATGATAGACAAAGTCTGGGCACTTTTTTGGTTGTAACTATCTATCTGGCGACTCTACTGGAGGATGAACCTCTTGGCAAATCCACTTCATAGTTTTGGCTTAGTTTGTGAGGCGTACTTGGATAAATCCTCAAAAACCACAAACTGACCCAGTACCTGACCCTGAAAAAATCATCAAAGAAAGAAAGGAGTTGCAGAAAGGAGCATCAGGTTCAGGTAGTTCTAAACAATATTCTATATCTCTTCAAGAAAATCCTGTAATAGAACAAATACATGTTGAGAGTATAGCATCTAATACTAGTAGTGAAGAAAAAATCTTAGAGATCCATAGAGCTCCTTATTCTTTAGGTTCTCCTTTTGTTGCAAGCCTAGAGGAAACCTCTCCTCCTATCCATCATACTCCTTTAGTCCTATTAGTCACTCTTCAACCCCCTGTTATTCAGATTTCCAGTACCCTTATAGCCACCATAGCTATGGCAAGATCACAAGCACCTACCAAAATGGAAAGAATCATAGCTACTAGGTATGGACCTCTACTACTTCCCACTCCTTTGAATGCCATGCCTACTAGAGAATATTAGAACTATAGGCCTAAGTTCACTAGGACTGAAGGTGTTTCAGCTGAGGAACATCTTGAATCATTCTATAGCTATGCTGATAACCTGGACATTAGTGAAGATGATATATGGATGAGAGTCTTTGTCCAAAGTCTAGATGGAGAGGCTAGAAAACGGTTCAGAGAACTGACCCTAAGGTCTATAGCAGATATTGAGGCTTTAGATGATGTATTCCTAAAGCATTTTGGGGATAAGAAGGATCTACTCTACTACCACACTGATTTTGGCAACTTAAAGAGGGAAAATGGTGAGTTGTTGTTCGATTTTATTAAGAGGTTTAACCACATGTACAACAAGATACCTGCTGAAGTAAAACCCACCACTACCTTTGCTAAAATCACCTATGCCAGTGCCTTTGATTTTGACTTCTGTTTACTACTGAGGGAGAGACGGTGTGTTATCTTGGCTGATATGTAGGATGCAACCTTGGAAGTAGAATCAAACATCATGGATGTAGAGAAGCTCAAGGGGAATGTTGATAGAAGGAGATAGAGGGGTGAATCATCATCATCCTTAGATCCCAAGATAGATAAAATGACCAAGATGATAGAGTAATTAGCCTCTGAAATCTCCAAATTAAAGGTTGAGTAGCACCCTGGGAAAGGAAGAGTTCCTAATACCTTTGCTCCTAGAAACCCAAATCCATATAGAAGAGCTAATGAGCAGTTGCAAATTCTACAAAGAAGCAAAGATGCCAATGAAGACCAAAGGGTGAAGACCCCTTTCCAGAATGTAGTCATGGAAGAAGAGCAGTTTGAAGAAGATGATGAGATCCATTGTCTAGAAGACAAAGGTAGTGCCTCCTTTTTGACCTCAGCTGCCTATGAAAAGTCATTTTTTAATGACCAGATCAACCAAGAGTGGGATGGTGGAGATGTTCTGAAAACTAATGATCAACAAAGATATGATCTGAGGTCAAAGATGAATAATTCCAAGGAAACTCATGTTCAGAGATCTGTTGTCCCTACAATACAGCAAGCTAAAAGGCAGAAATGACTGGCAGTTGATCCCATCATCCTTAAAGCTCCATCTCACGAGGTAAAAGGCCTTGACAAGTGTCCTTCACCTTTCAGTTTTGAATCATAAATTTAGAAGCTAAGCATACCTATACTTCTGATTGAACTAGTGAAGAATGAGTCCTTCAAGAAATATATCCTCAAGGCCCTTGAGTCTAAAGCCCTCCAAGCCTCCACTGACTATGTAAATCTGCAAGATGACAAACTAGCTATTGTTCTCAGCGCAATGATTGAAAATTGTGATGACAACTCCCCATCATCTATGGCTCTTTGACTATTCATGACAAAATCCTTCACAACTACCTTCTGGACACAGGAGCCAGTCATAATCTAATGCCCAAGGCTGTCATGGATGAGTTGGGTCTTGACATTACCAAGCCTTATCATGACTTGTTTTATTTTGACTCTAGAAAAGTGAAATGTTTTGGATTAATCAAAGACCTAGCCATCACCTCATCTCAACTGCCTATGAAGAGCATGACGATAGATATTGTGGTAGCAGATGTACCCCCCAAGTTTGGCATGTTGCTTTCCGAAGGCTAGATCAAGAGATTAGGTGGAACATTGCAAAATGATCTGTCCTATGCTACTGTCCCAATTTTTGGAGGTGAGAGTATGAGATTATATAGAGAAGCTCAGTTGGCTTATATCATCAGTGATGAAAGGAATCCCACTAATCATCGCATTTATGCTGTCGACACTGATTTTGGAGCCTGTATTCTTCAGATTGAAGAATCTCAGTTGGCCTCCATGTAGCTTAAGAAATCGGTTTGCCAGATAGTAGAGGAAGAAGGCCCAGAAATTTGGGACATGTTCTTTTATGGAGCTTCCTCTAAGGAAGCTGCAGGGGCAAGTGTAGTCCTTGTGTCCCCCACACAATAATGCATTCATTTGTATTTCAAATTAACTTTCTAGGTCACAAATAACATAGCAGAGTATGAAGCCTTGATATTGGGCTTAAACGCTGCTAAAGAAATTGGCATCAAAGGTCTGAAGGTGTTTGGAGATGCAAAACTTATCATTCAGCAGGTCAACAAAACTTTCCAAACAAAGCATCCAAGGCTGAAAGCATACAGAGATGAGGTATGGAAGCTCAAGGACTCTTTTAATATTTTCAACATTTCTTACATCCCGAGAATGAAGAACCAACTTGCTGATTCCCCTGTTGTGTCTGCTAGCACGTTTATTCCTCCTTTGCCTCCTAAGTTGAATTATGAATTTTAGGTGAAATATAGGCCATCTCTGCCTGACAATGTCAAATACTGGAAAGTTTTTGAAGTTGATGATGAAATTAATAGGTTTTTACAAGTCGTTGATGAATTTTCTAAAATGCACATCGACCAAGAAAACAAAACTATTGAAGAATGCAACCAGTCCAAGCTAAAGGATGAGACTGATTAGGACAACATTGTTCAGCTACCTAACAACCATATACCCAAAGGATTGGTGCCCCTGGAGAAGCTGTTTGATCATAATGATGTACCTTATAAGCCTGCCAAAAAAGAAAATGAGTCTGCTATTCATAGACATAATGTAGGGAGTCCAGCCCATCCGAAGTACATAAATCTGTCCACTCACTTGTCTTCTGCCCAAAATTCCGAGTATTGCACCCTATTGAAACAATTTGTTGATATTTTTTCTTGGGAGTACAATGATCTTAAGACCTATGACACCAACATCATTCAAGATAAGATTCCACTGGAGAAGAACACCATCCCTTTTAAGAAGAAATTAAGACCTATAAGCCCTCTCTTATTGCCTTTAATTGAAAAGAAAATCAAAGAAACCTTTGATAGGAAGGCAAAAATGGACAGTTTTCAAGTTGGTGACTAGGTTCTCAAATGGGATGCATTGAAGGAAAAGAAGGGAAACCATCATAAATTTGATGCCTTATGGACGGGACCATTTGTCATTGCTCAAGTTCAAATGAACAATACTTTCATTCTGCACAATTTGGAGGGGGAAGGTGTTTTTGATGGCCCAGTCAATGGGAGGTTTTTGAAACTTTACTTCATATGAGGCTTTAAGGCCTTAATATTGTAATAGGGTTTTTCAGTTTTTGTTTTCTATGAAAATAAAATCCATGCCCAATGGAACACTGGGAGATAAGTTTGTTTTGATTGTTACTGGAAAGGCAGTAGTCTGCAGTTCTTGAAATCTCACATGGAGACTTTCATCCCTAGAAGGAGCCAGTGTTAGCCCTGTTGGCATGTGGTCCAAAATGGATCCAAAACACTTTCGAAATCTTCAAAACATTCTTAAAGATCATTCAAAAGATCAAAACAACCACATGAGAAGAGCCCTTAGAATGGCGGAAAAACACTATCGGGAGGCAAAAACCCAAGGAAACAGTGAAAAACTGAGTATCGGAGGTCTGAACAGTGAAATGCACAGTAGTCGTCAAATCTAGCCGATCAACGGTCCAGATCTGATCAACAGATCGCAATCGGTGGTGGCAATCGACGGATATCGGCGTGGACCATATAAAACTTGCGATGGCGACTGGCGGAGTCAACTAGGACCGTCAATCAAGCATGCAGATCAACGGCCCATGTTGCATCACAGGATCGCTATCAGAAAATATAAAGAGCGCTTACATTGGCTTGGGGCATGAGCAATATGTGATTGCGATTAATTGCATCACGATATTGCAATCAACAAACACAATGGAGTGGACATATACATATACATGTATACGCACGATGTAGTTAACGGGACCCGATGGATATATAACCATTATTTTATAAGTTTTGAGATCCACCGAAAGGCATTTTCCTATGTATTTTGCATATTTTCGTTATTTAACAAAACACAACAAAATAGCGCCGATGCGATCAAATCCAGACCCGAAGGGGTTTGGGAATGAAAATAAATAATATTTGAAGTCCTCCATGAGCCATTTTTAATGTATTTCCAATGTTTAATTGTATTTCTAAAAAAAAAGGGATAGGCCATTCGTGACATGCGACAACGATTGGGGACGGACCTGATAGATCTGTTTTGGCTCTGTTCGTGTTATTTAACAGTCAACAGGTGAACTGAAATAAGGGAATATATGGCTGTAAGGGGAAAAAAAACAGTGCAACACAGCCGAACCAACAGAAGTGATCATGGAGCATTGTTGGCATGAGCGAGCTACCTGACAGCGTGGCAAAATTACCAGAATTTAGTTACTCTGTTGTTAGAAAAAGAGACTTATGGCTCATGGTTGTCTAATCATGGAATCAAGCAGTTAGAAGCCAGAGGGGATAGATTAAGACACATCGAGCCTCAGATAGCCCGAGAGAATAATTTGTAAAAAGCCTATAAAGGGCTAAAAGTTAGAAGTATTAAGGGTTCAACTTTTGGAGACTATGGAGACTCTGCTCCTCTCAGTGTCTCATCTTCATTCCATCAATATAAGCTTATGTTGTTGTTACATATTCAATTCCCATTTTCTCCTCTGTTCTAAGCTTGCACTTGAATAGGTTATTCATGTTTTCTTCTCTGTTTAATGCCAGATAACTGTCATATTATCTCTGTGTTCATAAATTAGATTTGCAAGCTTCATTTACTTTCTTTAGCTAGCCATTCTTATGTGTTTATGTATGCATCTGCTGGTACAGTCAATATTCTCCATCTATCCATTGAATCTATAAACTATTGAGCATTAGTGGTCTAAAGCCTTGTAAAGCTGAGAGTGTTCATGCATGTCTTGAGTGAAAACAGAGTTGAAACAGTCATCTGACTTGATCCAAACCATCATCGATTCCAATAGTTCCAAGAACAATATTGAAGATTTATATGTTACCAGGCATCTCCGAGCTACAACCTAGGAGAGTTTCCTGGAGTGATAACAGGGCCCACAAGAAGCTAAGGGAGCCCAAGGTGATAAAAGGGGATGGAACTCTCATTTTTGAGTGTTTTGATTATTTTGACAAACAAACTCATCTTGTACGCTCTGTTTTTCAACGAGTCTACTGGTTGTTTAGCCATGAGTCTTCTGCAGGGAAGATTCAACCTCTTCTTCAGGGGACCATCTGTGCCCGCCCTAGGGAGGCTGTTACATAGGGGTTTTCAGGGATTCTGGTACAATCACACATTTCAGCCATCAGTGCAGGGAGAAACTGCGTATTCCTGGGCAGCTAGAGAACACGCAGGAGGAGTTGGTAATCAGCAAGGGGAATTCACAGCATGCTGGGAGAGCCAGGAATAGACCAGAAAAAAGGGATTCACAGCTTGCTGGGAGAGCCGAGAGTTGAGGAGGCAGCGTGGAAAAAGGAAACACTGCTGGAGTAGCAACAAGTTGGACCAGCGTAGAGGCCACTGTAGCAACAAACTCGTGGTGCTGGGAGAGCAGTCATCTGGACCAAGGGTCATCCGAGGAGCAAGGAGTTAGTCAGTACAAGTGAGCCCAACGTTCCAGGGGTATTTTGAGAGGGAGTTGCAAGTTATTTCTTGCAAGTTGAATTTGGTTGTAGTAGCTGGGGAAAGGCTCCAAGGAGGCCAAAAACCCTAAGTCAAAACCAAAGAAATTCTCTTCTGGGTTTTTCTGGGTTTTGTCCAAGGAGTCTAAGGCTTGAAGTATATAAATTTTTTGGTAGTTTTTGGGCACATTCTAGTAATTCAAAGTTGCATATCAGTAGTTTGTTGGGACAGTGCAATGCAAAGTGGTGCAACAACTGAACGACCATCATCTTAGTTGTTCCATCACCTGGGTTTACTCCAGCTTGTCCTTGAGACAAGCCTAGGGTCACCATCTTGTCATCCATTGTATTTGGACCTTAGAAATTTAATAAAATGGCTCAATAATTCCATATTTGTAGATTTTCTGTGAATGTTTAATGTGTATTTCGTTTTTATAATTTGCTGCACAGATTATTTTCTTTATATCACTTGTATTCCTATTTAGGATCATTACAAACTCATTTATCCTTCTATCATCTACATCTAAGTTGCACTTTTTTGGGGCAACTATTGATTTGGTCCTCTTTCTCCTTACCCTCTTTCTGCTCCTTACATAACATGGTTACAGTGAGTTTTCTTAACATTCAATGATCTCAACACTCTGAAGTCTAACAATAACTACATAATCACCTAGATTGTTGGTAATCCTCCTAGCTACTTGTATGTAAGTTATTCTTTCTTTTCGTAACTCTAATGGAAAAATAAAAGAATTGAATTGCAACATAAGATAAACAAGTAAAATTATACTTTGATGAACACACTCAAATAAACTATTGCAATAAATAGTATTACCTGGGCTCTGTATTCTTATCATTTGCACGTGAAGGCCGACCTCTCTTCTGAAAACCAAGACCACTAACCAACAAGGGAAACATAATCCAAACATAAATACTGTAAGATATAATTATTGGAAAATGTCAATTTCAACTCAAGTCAAAGTTCTCAGAATCTAATGTAAAAAGTCCAAGAGAATTACCTAAAATGATAAAATATATTTCAAAGTACAAGGGTTTTCAAAACCAACCAATTCAGCCATTTTAACCCTAAAAGAGGATGGTCTGGCCCTTGAACTGGTTCAGTGACTAGTTCCATATCAAACTGGTTGGTTCAGTACATAACCAATTCGATAAGCCAATTCAACTGGTTTATATATATAATCAATATTTCATGTAGTTTCTAGTAAACTAGTTCATAAATTGATTCTGAGGTAGATTCTTGCTTGGAGTTGAAGTAAGAGGTGGGTTAGTTGGACTATTATCATTTTATAACCCTAGCCAAGAAAATTCACTACCTTTTTTCCCTTATGAACAATCAATCTTTGTTCCATCCATGTAGGATTCCTATTTCTTTTTATAAATTCCCTCCCTCTTTGACTCGCTTACCTGCAGTATAACAATTCCCCTGTCTTCAGCTGGCTTCAGAATGTTCCATAAGTCTTGATTCCTTGTGGGATTTTTCTCAAACAATTAGATCTGGGTCCAGAATTGGGTGTTCCAGCCATGGAAAACCTCATATTCCCCACTGTGTTGTGCATCTATGTTCAGGTCATAGCAACAATTTGGATTTCCATCCTACCCATTTTCTCTACGGAGGTCAGAAACTCCAGAAAAGATTTAGTTTCTAGAGCCATGATTATGTTTGAAAAAATTGGGTTCACTCACATGGGGCATGTTGAAATATTTTTAAAAGATGTGGCATGGGCGAGCACACTGCAAGGCCCTGATCCGGATCTCTCCATAATGGGTTTTTTCTTATTGTCAGATGAATCTTTGGTGCAGGTTCTAGTAGAATTGGAGGATAATCCCAATTATTGTGTCCTCAACAGTCATTACATCAAACCACTGTTCAACTTCAAGGAGTTGGATGCAGACAATACATATAATAACTCATACCCTATTGTAGATGCCAATGAGTATAGTCTCTTTTTTTCAAACTGTCATACTCAATACAAATTTTAATTATGTCCACACTAAAATGTACAATTTGTAAGGCGATGCAAAGGATTTCCTTCCTGCAGGTCATACCCAATTGCCCTCACTTTACTTTTGTTTTGGGGTTTTGATTTATGTATGTGGAAAACAGAGGGCCATGGTGCATAGAATACATGTTATTATGCGTGCATTGCTCCTATTCAAAGCACTAAATCAGACTTGTGTAGCCAAGGATAAATTGTATGTTAAGAGGACAGGGACTTCCCATGGATGGGATAGTGCCTTCTATGTCTTTGGGTTTTTTAAGGGAATCCCACTCTTCATTGTAATAGTTCTGATAGGTACAGGTTGGTGAAGAAAAAATAAAATGGGTTGGTGAAGAAAGAAGAAATAAACAACTGAATTTTGAACTTTAAGGTTGCAAAGTGGCATTCTATTCTTCCCATGAAACGAAAAGCTAACTACGTTTAAAATGAGAAATCATGTGATCTTCAAAATTATATCACCTACTAATTCCCATTTGTGTAGCAATAGGATTGCTTTAAAAATAAAACAACAGTAAAAAAGCTAAAGGCACATGCACAATAGTAAAAAGATGTTGCAAATATTGTTTGGGGCATATATCACCAAAGGTTTGGAAAGATACCTTTTATAAATAAAAAAAAAAAAGATCAAGAAAAAAATAAGAAATTATCACCAAACTTAAAAAGACAAAAATATTCCATTTTTTTCCTTTTTTTAATCTAAAACACCAACAACATAAAAAAAATCACATTACCACATAAATATGAAAAGAAAACTCATATTGGCCAAAAACCAAATTGTAGCCAAAAAAAAAGAAGCAAAAGAATTAAAAATTTCACACTTTAACAGTATATTGTCTCACCCTCGGCAATATTTTGAGTCAAGTCACGATATATTACAGATATATCACAATCTTTTCAAAATATTCTAATATATTCAAATACCTAAAAAATCATGTATCTTGAGGCACATCATATCAGCAATGTGAAAACCTCATGAAAAATAACCCAATTCAACAATTTTTGCAACGCTGAAGGAAAAAGAAAAAATAGAAAGGCAGATAAGAAGCAACAAAAATCCCATGCCACATATAGATTGCTTAGTTTGCAGAGGCCTATATATTATAAGAGGATACTTTAAATTTTATCTGGAGACTGATCTTCAAAGAAAATGTAAACTTTGAGTGTTCTTCTCTGATTCTGATTTTTATATACATCCTATCAAGCACAAGAGACCACTGTTAAAGGAGACAATACCATCAAACAAACATTTCAACTGAAAACGCAATGCATTTGCCAAGAATATTGGAACATTTTTAGGAGGAACATCAAAAAAAGTGGTGTTGGTTGGAACCTGTGATATTTATAGCAATGACAGGGGATGCATTCATGTTCTATCATAACATATATAGTCTCGAATTAGAATTTATTTTCAACATGACAAAAAGAAAAATGCATTTGGTTCATATGGTCATGTACATGATTTTAATTACATTATGTGCAATAATCATAAGGGCTAAGAACCCATGATAGTTGTTGCACTCTTTGAACAACAATTGATTTGGGACATGAGAATGTATTTTTGGAATTCCTTTTCATTAGAATTGAAGAAACCATTTCCCAAAAGTCTTTGGTTGAATCTATGCTTGATGTAATGTCAGAGAACTTGTCAAAGTCAAAACCTGTTAAAATGATAAATCATGGACAAGCTCGTAATGTTTCTTGGAAAAGGAAAATATTACTACAACATAATTCTTCCAGTTGGTTAGGAGATAAATGACTCTATTGAGGGGTTGCAGAGGCTCCTAGACTTTCTAGCACAAAAATGTTAAACATTAAATAGAATAATCTGACCCGTACATAGGCTCTCTTACATGATTTGGCCAGAAATAAGATAAAGCAAGTCTTTGGTTGTATCAAAGTTGTGAGACTCAGACTTGAACTTGGCAAAGACTCGGCTCGTGGAACTTGGGAAGAATCAATGACCTAGCAAAACTCTGGTCAAGAATGGGCAAGCCTCGACAACTACCAAAAAACTCACATATTGGGAACAAAATATAGTAATTGTGCACAAAAAATATGACATTCCAAATCCATATAAAGTTATAAAAGAATATCTTGTGCACAAATTCATAAGATCATCTCATATTATATGATAATACAACATTTGACACTTGATATTTATCTGCAAAGCGTGATTTACCCTCCAAAATGTGTTTAACTCTTCATACTTCCACAGAGGATCTTCATTTTCACACTTAGTTGGATCACAAGTCTAGCCTCTAGACTCTCAAGTCTTGAGCCAGATCACAAGTCTAGCCTCTAGACTCTGAAATCTTGAAAAGTGAGCCAAATTTTAACAAGTTCAGCCAAGTCTCAATAGTCTTGAAATTAAGTTGGATCACAAGTCTAGCCTCTGGACTCTAATATTTTGAAAAGTGAGCTGGATCACAAGTCTAGCCTCTAGGCTTTGAAGTCTTGAAAAGTCAGCCAAATTTTAACAACTTCAGCCAAGTCTTAAGCTGAGTATGATCCAAGTAACTCGGCTTAGTTGAGACTTGGGAAGACCCGTGGGGAATCATTGGTATCCCATGAGTCAAACCTCTATAGATTTATTTGTACCCAATGTAATATCAAAGAACTTATTGAGGATAAAAGTTGAAACCTGTGAAAATAATGCAACAGGAAGAAATCATGCAGGTTGAGTTTCTCAGAAAAACTAGAGAACTCTTCCAATTGGATGGGAGACAAATAATTCTGTTATAGGGGTTGCAAATATTCTAAGGTTTGTCAGCTTCAAGATGTTAATTATTAAATAGAAAAAGGTTGCACAATGCAAACACACTATTGCAAGATCAAGCAAGAAACAAAATAAAATAAAATTATATTAATGTCCACAAATGACTTAAATAAATCAATTGAAATGAAGAATAGCAATTAACAACAAAAGGGAATTCTTGGAGCACCTACAAAAAGAAGAAACCGAGAATCGTCCATGGATTATGTCCCCCCCACTGTGTATGAAGGGTTAAACACTTTTTAAAGGGACCCGAGAACCTTTCATGGTCTGATATAGCTTGGTAGAGGTTCCCTTAATGTTTTGCCTCTCGTGGTCTTTGGATTTTGGCCCCCCAGAGCCTTCCAGTCCTCTCATCATTGTATAGTCGTCCCGACACCTCCAAAGTGCTCACTAACCTGCAGCCATAATCACCCTCTTTTAACCCTCGTTCATCCCTCTTCGTAGCATTCACCTGTTTTAACTACCCATCACCCTTGTAATCAACTCAAACCTCTTTGTCAACCATCAAAGCATCATGCTACCTCAGAAGTCAACTACCTGAATCATGACTCCATCTCCAACGTCTCCAGTGTCAACGGGTCAAACCTTGTCTCCACCTTATCAATCGACTCCCACCCAAGCTCTCCATTTGATCCTCTCGATTCAGATCTATTATTTATTACTTCCACCTCCATTTCAACTTCTCACGACTCTCCCTCGACCAACTCAGCAGTCACCCCTGTCACCTTGTGAAATGCATCTCTCCCTAATTATGTTCCTAATCCATTTGATTCTAATAAATAAAAAAATTATGCATCTTCCTCCAGTTCCTATTTGTTATGAAACCAGCATGAGTTCTAAACTTTGTTTTTGGAATGTCTTCAGTCTTCATTCTGATTTGATGATATCCTGAACGAAGATCCAACTTGGTGAAGTAAATTGATCCATGCAATTCATCCAGTAATTCATCAATGACAAGAATGGGGAACTTATCTTTAATAGTGAGCTTGTTGAGCTCCTTATAATCTGGACACATGCACCATGATCCATCCTTCTTGTGCACCAATACTACTGGAGCAGAGAAAGAACTTTGACTCGGTTGAATTATACCAGCCTCTAGCATTTCTACAACCATACGTTCAATTTCACCCTTTTGGACATAGGGATATCTGTACGGCCTGATGTTTGGAGGAACACTTCCTCGAATCAGATGAATAGCATGATCATGATCACGCATAGGTGGGAGACCTTTGGGAGTCTCAAATACCTTGGAATGATTGTCTAGGACTTTTTGGAGATCTGGAGAAATAGATGATTCTGATGTGGAAACATCTAGCGAACACAATTGTGCAATTACACCTCTTTGTTCCTTTTTTAGAAGCTTTGTCATACCATTAGAGCTGATTATCTTTCCCGGTTTCCCTACAATACCCCTTAATTCAACTTCCTTTCCTTCCGTAGAAAATTTGATGAAAATTTCTTGAAAATTAAAAGCTATTGTACCCAAGGATTGTAGCCATTAGACTCGTAGTACAACATCAGCACCTCCCATTGGAATGGAAAGCATTGGGCTAGTCAATACATATTCTCTCATGGATAGCTTGATATTATGGCACTTTCCCGAGAAATTTATTGTTCCTCCATTTGCAATCATCACTTGACACTCTGGTGCTGGATATAGGAAGCAATTCAATTCTTTTGCTACCTTACAATGAATAAAATTGTGGGTGCTTCCTGAATCAATCTACACTATTACCTTTTTCTTCTTGATTTGTCCTTCTATCTTGATGGTTTGAGGAGTGGTAATTCCCGCCAATGCATTACAATATATGGTCGGATTTATTTGTTCTTCATCTAGGCTTTTTTCCTGGAGTATATCCTCTTCTTTTGACCTTTCTTGCTCCTTTTCTTCTTCCTCTTCACAATCTATGTAGAATAATTTCTTCTTAGCACACTTATGACCTTTAGTGTATTTGCTATCAAAACTGTAACAAAGCCCTTTTGCTCTTTTTTCTTCCAATTGTTGAGGTGTCAACCTTATAGGTTGTGGAAGACTAGGGGAAACAACACTTCCGACTTTATAGTTGTGAGTGGTATGCTTCCTGGTTGCCATAATTTTGCTTTCTATTTTTCTTGCTAACCTAAATGCCTTCTCTAATGAATCAGGTTCCCAAAGGCGAACATCATGTTGGATATTATCCTTTAAAGAACCTATGAACACATCAATCCTATGCTCCTCTGGAATATCTTTTACCCTTATGTTCAATTTTTGGAACTCCTCAATGTGCTCCATTATTGAACCCTTTTGTTTGAGACTTATCAATTGGCTAAAAAAAGTGTTGCTTTTTGTATCCTCATAATGTGCTATCAATTTTTAAAAATTACCCAAGTGATAAGTTGTTTATGAAAGCAAAGCCATTGATACCATACAAACTGATTTGGTTCCAAATATAAAGTTTCCATATGTACCTTTTGTGTGTTTTTCACATTATTGAGATCGAAGAAGTGCTCCATCTGTAATATCCATGTGGTGGGATCCTTGCCATCAAACTTCCTCATATCAATTTTTGGAATATGGTGAGTCTTCAATCCAACATTAGAGTCTATGGAATCATGATTAACATTTCTTTTGTTCTCATCATGAGTTTCCTTTAGTACCCTTTCACTATTAGTGACCATTTCTTGTAGCAACTTATTCATATTTATCTTCAATTCTTCCATCTTATCATCCATGCCATCAATTTTAGCGTCCATGCCATTCACCTTAGCTTCCATGCCATCCATCTCAGCTTCTACGCCTTTCTTTAAACAATCCATCTTAGCTTCTACACCTTTCTTTTAACCATCCATCTTAGCTTCTAAATCTTTCCTTAAACCATCCATCTTAGATTCTGTTGCTTTTTGTGCAAGTGACACTTGTTGCACTTGTTCTTGTAATTTTGATATATCATATAGCATTTCTTCTTCTTCTTCTTCATGAGTCATGCTAGAGCTTTCAGGTTCCTTACTAGGTGTTTGCATTTTCTTTCCTCAGGGCATCAGTTACCGATAATAATGCTCTACTAGCCCTTTGAATTCCTTCAAAATAAATTTTCAAACCACTCTTAAGAAAATATTTAAAAGAATCTACACACCTTTTCTTCACTTTGTAGGAGCTCGATATTGCCTCTAATGTATCTCTATACTTTTAGATCATATAGTTCTGAAATTGCAACCTGTGGTAGCCCTATGTGTCCTCTTTCCAATGCCACTAGTCTGATCCAATTTGGATTCTCCGAGGAAGAGTTATGCGAAATATCCCACAGTGACCTGATTATAGACTAGTTCAGTATAACGAACTTGTACGACATGCCACGAGTCACTGTTTCGTCCTTTGGCTCTGAAAAATATAAATAAGAAACTATAGTCTGTCCTCTTTCTGCACCTTCTTACGAAATTTCAATCCAATGCTCAAGGAAAAAGTTATGATGATTTTCCCCAAGTCACCTGTTTGGAATGTAATTCAGGAGTTTGCAAGAAGACCAACTTCCTCAGATCATATCTCCGCAAATATAGTGCAAAAAGCTCTGAAATTTGGACCTGAGATTCAGCGCGATGTCTTCTCAAATGGGTTTGTTTTTTAGCTTCTGAAACGTCACAGAAAAAAAGTTATAGCAAAAATTCCACGATGACCTGTTTGGAGCAGCGAAACCCTAGAATCCAAAGCTCTGATACCAAATGTTATGAAACCAGCTCAAGAAAAGATAGAAAAGATAGATCAACGCCTTAGAATTCAGCCTCTTGGAGGGGAAACCTCCTTTACATTACATAAATGAACAATTCTTGGATGATCCAAATGACAAAACCTCCTTTCTATATATAGGAGTCTAAGGAGTCACAATATAACCCAACCGACCTAACAATAATAATATAAAGCCACAAAAATAACAATAGAGGGATTCTATGGGGCACAATAATAACAGTATGGGGGAAATAGGGGCACAACAATATTAATAAGGGGTATAACTACAATAGTAATGGGGTAATCACTAGTATTATAGGGACCCAACACTATTCTCCCTTCATTCATGTGATTGACGCAGTAGCTAGCCCTAACTCTCCATCACTATCAATCGACTCCCACCCCCAAGCTCTCCATCACTATCAGTCAAAGCCCCCCTAAGCTCTCCATCCAATCCTCTCAATTCAAATATGCTATATATTACTCCTGCCTCCATTTCAACTTCTCACGACTCTTCGTTGACCAACTCAGTAGTCAGCCCTCTCACCTCGTGAAATGTTGCTCTCCCTAATTATGTTCCTGATCCATTCAATTCTAGTTAAAAAAAATTATGCATCTTCCTCTAGTTCCTATTCTCCCTTGATTCTTGTGATCAGCACGGCACGTCATGGCAGCCAACCCTAACTCTCCATCTCATACCTGCTCTTTACATAACCTCTCACCCTCTTACTCCGATCCAATGCTACCCAATTCGATTTAATCTCGGGTCTCTAAACACCCCCATGCTTTTATCTACTTTTTTTTGTCTTCCCCCATGATCCCTCCCTCTTTATTACTAACTCAAACTATAGTTCGTATCACACTAATTCATCCTTCTCTATAAGTTCTGATTTCCCCCATGGTCTCGCTATCAACATCTGAAGTTCGAACTCTAATTCTAATTCAAATCATATTAATGTGGATCGATCTAATCTCACCAATAATCCTTCTCTAAATCAATTAAATTTTAATTTGGATCATGCTAACTCAAATCATTCCAATTCTAAGTCGGTTAATACTTTAAAAAATCTGATTTCTAAAAATTCATCTCCTCTGAATGTATATCTTTTTGCTGGCATTATGATGCATGTGTTGTACTTGATGGCAACCCACTTGTAGCAGAACAATTGACTTGTATATGGTAACTAGATGAATCTACAGGAGAGATATCAGATGTGACAAAATGCATGGTAGTTGTGTTTACATATTGGACAAAATGCAGGGTAGTTCAAAGGAATCATTTCAGAAGTAATATGGTAAATTACAGTGTAACAGGTCTATTCAGAGGTAATAGGGAATTGGTATAGAAGAACAAGAAGATGGAACTAAGGTCTACTTATCAGAATAAAGAAGGTAAAGGAAAAGGTTGATGTAAAGCAGTTTAAGAAGTATATGCAAGTCCATAGAACAAAAAGAGTGTATACCCATACACACACTCCCACAAGAGGAAAAGCACATACATGTTGGAAAACCAAGGTTTTGGTCCGAGGTATTTGGTCCAAGGTATTTTGGTCCAAGGTATTGGTCCAAGGTATTTAGTCCAAGGTATTGGTCTAAGGTTTTGATCCAAGGTTTTGGTCCAAGGTATTGGTCCTAAGTGGTTTTGGTCTGAGGTATTGACAAAGGATCTAAGTATATAAGTAGGAGACGATCAAAGGGATAAGTGCATAAGTAATGAATATCTTATGAAGTGTTAGATCAAAAGAAAATATGCATGTTATGGGTTTCTGATGTGTTTCTTGATCTAGACTAAATATGCACCTAAGGGTTTGATGATGGATGAGATCTAATGATGGATCAGGATCGTAATGACTTATCATTATGTGATCTGATAATGGATGGGATAGATCTGATTGCTAACACATGTTTTATCCTTTATATGTGATGAACTGGGTATGTCTGAAGTTGGGAATTGCAGTGAAGTTATAAGTAAGTGTTTGCAGATCTATAAACTGGTTCGCTTTGGTGAAGGTGTGTATACACGTTGGTTCAACTCTTCCAAGTAGCGTATGCGAAAGAAAATATTGATGTTCAAGGATGAATAATCTACCAGATCAATGTTGTTGTTTCACTACTGTCTGTCAATGAAGTCTTATTAGATTTGAAAGTAAAATTGAATGCATAAAGAGTTTGTGTCTCATTGATTAATTCATTGAGAAAGAAGGGTGATCCTTGTTGCTATTTGTTTAGAACTCTGTAATATGACAATAGATCTTCATAATGTCATTGATTGGTACAGTTTGTGGTTTAGAGGTTTTATGATTTAGTAACTTTAGAGGTATACGCAGGTTGGGCAAAAGGAAGTAGCGTATGCACACAAGCTTGCTTCATTAAAGGAGCGTATACATTCTAACACATGCCTTTTGAGGTTGCAATTAGTTTTGGTTGTTGACGTAGTGTTATGGGTTCATATATGTGTACTAGTTACAGTGATTGATTCAGTTGTGTCAGAGGTTCAGTGATTGTTTGATTCAGTTGTGTCAGAGGTTAAGAGGTTTCAATGATTGATTGTTTCAGTTATATCAGAGATTGATGATTGGGTTTCAGTGATTGGTTGATGCAGATGTATTTGATGTTTGTATTGTAGTGGTAATTGATTTTGAGCTTCAATGATACTAATGGGTCCAGTGTGAAAATTTGATGAAACATGGCCTTCATATTGTAGTAATGTGTACCAGGAGTATCTAGTGTGAAAATTAATGAAATGTGGTCCTTGGAGGATACTGAGGGTTGGAGCCTTCAGTGAGGAAGTAGAAGCTTCCTGCTAGTAGTGGCTGGTGCTTTGATCAGGGGGTTGGAGCTCCCTTCCAGTAGCAGCTGGAGAATAAGTGAAGGTTGCATCCTTCTGTAGGTTGGAGCATATGTACTAGTAAACATATCAGCTAATACAAGAGCTAGGGGGTTATAGCTCCCTTCCAGAAGAAGTTGGAGAATGAGAGAAGGTTGTAGCCTTCTACAGGTGGGTGCCTGCATACTGGTATGAGTCTGCACTAGTACAAGATTGTAAATAGATTTTCTTCTTATTAAAAGAAGACAAAGACAACAACAGCAGGTGGTTTTCACCCACATTGGGTTTCCACCTTAAATCTTGGTGTTCATGTGTGTTGCTTATGTCTGATAGTTTATTTTGTTATTACTGCACATGGTTATTGTTTAATGTTTAATAAAGTACTGATGCACTGATTAAAGATCAACATATGATGAACTAACTGAATCATAAGTTCACTGGATATATGATGGTTTCCTTAAGAACAATTGCATGCAAACACGAGTTCCCTTCACTGAAGTAGTGTATATAAATCTGATTATGGAAATGAAAAATTTATTGATTTGTAAATACTGATTCAACACCCCCCCCCCACTTCTCAGTATTATTTCCAACAATTGGTATCTGAGTAGGTCCTTTGGCAGAAGCTTGATCGCTTGAAGGAGATATGTATTAACAATGGGAAAGAAGCTAAAGAAGAAAGCACCTCAAAAGAAGAAGACATCTCAAAGGAACTATGACAATGGGAGAGATGATTGGCCTTTATGTGGAAGCAACTCTTCAGATTTAAAATCACCTCAGAATGAAGATGAACAAGCAAAAGAACTATCAGGTGCGAATTTGTTGTCCTATGGTGATACATTTCTCTGTTCATTTTAAGATAATGAAAGTGATAGAGAAACAATTGAATTTTCTCTTATGGGTGAAAGAGAAAGAAATAAAATAGACGTAGAATTTAAAAAGCTCACAGACACAATTAGAGATTGAAAAGATCTAATTGATAAAAGGGAATGTTTCTACAAAGAAGAAGTTACCATATTAAAATCTTAGTTGGAGGAAGGAAACAAAGTAAGGAAGCAGTACAAGGAAAAGGAAGATCAATGTCAAAGGTTGCAGGATGAAGTGACATCATTGAGAAATGAAGAGAATGAAAAGGACACAACAACCAAGGAACTTACAGAAAGAACCAGCTATTGTGAAGGTCTTGAAGCTATGGTCGTTTCTCTAAAAGAAGATCTCAAAAATTCAAATAAGAAGAATGAAGAAATACTCTAAGCATTTGAAGAACAAGAAAATGAAGTTCTCGAATTAAGGCAACAAGTGGAAGATGGAAGAAAAGTTGAAGAAATCATGAAGAAATAGTATCTTGAAAAGGAAGAGCAATATCAGGTTGAGGTAAATATCCTAAGAGGTAAATGAGACGAAAAGGATAAACTTTTAAGATTTCAAGATAATACTAAGATTTTGGATGATATTCTTAGTAGTCAAAGGTCTCCTGCCATCAAATCTGGTCTTGGTTTTCATGAAACTGTTAAAGGTGAATCTAGCTCACAAACTGAAGCAAGGAACTCTAATGCAAAATATGAAATTCTCAATAAGGAGCTAAGAGGTCAACCCCATCAACAACCAAGGAAAGAAAATCTTCAAAGAAAATCATTTACTCCTAACTATGGAAGTGATAATCGGTTCTTTCCTCTAATGAATAATGTTGAATGTTTTATATGTCATAATTTTGGACATGTTGCAGCCAGATGTAGAAGTAGAATGGTTCAAGCTAATAACCGTCACACAGAAAGATCATCAACTTCTAGGTACTTCAAGGGATATTGTTTTTCTTGCAATATGTTTGGTCACAAAGCCATTAACTGCTATAGAGGGAATATGAAACATATAATATGTTATGCTTGTAACAAGTTTGGGCATATAGCAAAAGAATGCAGGAGAAAATTTCGGCCAACATACCAAAAGGAGCAAACATCATCACACTCCAAGGTATGGAAGAAGAAGGAAGTACAACCAGAAATATGTGGCATAACTCAATATGCAGATAGAACAGACTCAAGAGGAACTGAAAGTATGAAATTTTAGTGTTCTAATTCTCATACACAGTTATCATGAAGACAAGTCATGTATATACGTGAGTTAGAAGCTACACAGTCACGTATATGTTGATTTGATAAAGAAGCAGTGGGACAAACTCAGAAAAATGATTTGATATGGTTCAGACAATTATCAATTATCTTTTCTATCTTGATGATTGATGACTACAATCTGTGGATGTTATTTAGAAGTGCTTTTTGATCCTCATAAGTTGTTGATGACTTGATGTATATTTGATTGATGATGATGCCTTGTTATTTCTTATTGATATATGCAATGATTAGACCTGATAGTGAACAAGTGGCACAAGTTCAAGGGGAGAATATGTTATGCTTCTAATAATGCATTGTTGGCATTAATTTTAGAAGTCTTTGGTACCTAATGATTCTTGTCAATGGTGATGATGCTTATGTGGCTAAAGTGTTTAAATGATACATCATGCTATGTTGTGGTTATGAGTTTCCTATGATGAAGTCTCAAATGATACTTGTATTGCTTGGGGTTACATAGTTGTTATTCAGATCAGATTTATGGATGATTGTGGATGAATTTTTGATGATGCATACAGTACATATATGTTGCTTACATGATGATCTTCATAAGGACAAGGAGAAGTACACAACTTCATTATTTGATGATGAGCCACTCATTTCTTTTATGTTTTTGTCATCATGCCTTCAAAAGATGCATAAAGTTCATATGGTGCAGTTATGATGCAGGATTCCTATAGTTCTTGAATCTCACATGGTTGTGGATTGTTGTTATTGATGGTATCAAGAAATATTGATAAATGACTATGATCTCATGGTTTTCTAGATACATATTACTATCTCTTTGATGGATATATAGTATGTTGGATACATGGATGATTACTTAAGTTGCATATTGATAAATGTTGTTGATTGGCCAAGAGAATGGTGTTATTGCAGGCATAGCTATTTGAAGACATGAATATTCGAAGACATGGCTTACTTAGTCACATAATGATGATGACTTCTTACTTTATGATGATAGGTTTGATATTCACATATGTTCATTATTATGGTTGATGCTTATCAGATGTGGGATGTTCCCTAGTGATGATAAATGGTTGATATATTGAGGGTTCTTGTGGAAAGATCATGCAGTTCTTGATGATGATGTTATAATCATAGATGATGAATATGGTGTTTTAACATACATATGATATGATATGAATAATTATGTTTTACAGCTTGGAGATATGACATATGCTTAATTGATTCATGGAAGGTTATTATAAGGCTTCTTCTACTAAGGAAGGAGAGCAAGTTGATCTTGATGAGATCAAGAAGATGAGTTGATATCTATATGTGGCATAATTTCTCACATGTTGATGATATTACATTATCATATCTTGGGAATAGATGATGGACATATACAGGTTGTTGGTCTGGATGTTGCTGATAGATGCTTATGGTGTAGATCATACATAGTGTATGATAGTTACTAATGACTATCATGGTCTTGTTTAGATATTTGGTCTCTGTTATAAATGTCATGTATATCAATGATGTAATTTGTACCCCCATTATGCATGGGAATGATGATGTAATCATTTCTATATTTCATTAATGTATAAACAATTGGTATATCCCCACTTGGTTGGGTGGATAAGTCAAATTTGATATATCCCCACTTGGTTGGGAGATTGATGTATGTATGATTCATTGGTGATAGGAAGGTAAAACTCACCTAGTTGAGTTATAGAGTCATGTTATTCTTTTAGAAAATACTTTTGCAGACTCTGCATGTGCTCAGGGGGAGAATTCAGCATGTGCCTAGGGGGATCATGACCAATGTTTATATTCAGTTATTCAGATATGAAAGTATTCATTTTGGTCAGCCCTTTACCCTTGATACCAAAGGGGGAGAATATCTTGGTCTGCCCTTTGCCCTTGATGTCAAAGAGGGAGAGTATTTTGGTGTTGCTTGTTATCTCTAACAGTTTCTACAGCTTGCAGTAATCAACACCAACATGGTTGCCATCAAGTCCAAAGGGGCATATTGTTGGAATTATGATGCATGTGTTGTACTTGATGCAACCCACTTGTAGAAGAACAACTCACTTGTATATGGTAACTAGATGAATCTACAGGAGAGATATCAGATGTGACAGAATGCATGCCAGTTGTGTTTACAGATGTGACAAAATGTAGGGCAGTTCAAAGGAATCATTTCAGAAGTAATATGGCAAATTACAATTTATCAGGTCTATTCAGAGGTAACAGGGAATTAGTACAGAAGAACAGGTAGATGGAACTGAGGTCTACTGATCAGAATAAAGAAGGTAAAGGAAAAGGTTGATGTAGAGAAGTTTAAGAAGTATACGCAAGTCCACTTAGTCAAAAAAACATATACACGTTGGTCCACATAACAAAAAGAGCATAGAAGTATACACGCACTCCCACAAGACAAAAAGCGCGTACATGTTGGAAAACCAAGGTTTTGGTCCAAGGTATTTTGGTCCAAGGTATTGGTCCAAGGTATTGGTCCAAGGTATTTAGTCCAAGGTATTGGTCTGAGGTTTTCATCCGACATTTTGGTCCAAGGTATTGGTCCCAAGTGGTTTTGGCTCAAGGTATTGACAAAGGATCTAAGTATATAAGGAGGAGGAGATCAAAGGGCTAAGTGCATAGGTAATGAATATCTTATGAAGTGTTAGATCAAAAGAAAATATGCATGTTATGGGTTTCTGATGCTTTGCTTGATCTAGACTAAATATACACCTGAGCATTTGATGATGAATGAGATCTAATGATGGATCAGGATCATAATGACTTATCATTATGTGATCTAATAATGGATGGGCTAGATCAAATTGTTAACACATGTTTTATCCTTTATATGTGATGATATGGGTATGTCTGAAGTCGGGAATTGCAACGAAGTTATAAGTAAGTATTTTCATATCTATCTATTGGTTCGCTTTGGTTAAGGTGCATATACATGCTAGTTCGACTCTTCCAAGTAGCGTATGCAAAAGAAAAGCTTGATGTTCAAGGATGATTGATCTATCAGATTAGTGTTGTTGTTTTATTGCTATCTGTCAATGAAGTCTTCTTACATTTGAAAGTAAAACTAAATGCATAAAGAGTTTGTGTCTCATTGATTAATTGTTTGAGAAAGAAGGGTGATCCTTGTTGCTATTTGTTTAGAACTCTCTAATATGACAATAGATATTTAGAATGTCACTGATCGGTACAGTTTGTGGTTTAGAGGTTTTATGATTCAGTATCTTTATAAGTATACGCTGGTTGGGCAAAAGGAAGTAGCGTATATACGTAGGTTTACTTCATCAAAGGAGCATATACATTTTGACACATGCCTTTTGAGATTACAGTTAGTTCTGGTTGTTGACGCATTGTTCTGGGTTTAGATCTGTGTACTGGTTACAATGATTGATTCAGTTGTGTCAAAGGTTCAGTGATTATTTGATTCAGTTGCGTCAGAGGTTCAGTGATTGTTTGATTCAGTTGTGTTAGAGGTTCAGAGGTTTCAACGATTGATTGTTTCAGTTATATCAGAGATTGATGATTGGGTTTTAGTTATATTAGAGATTGATGATTGGGTTTCAGTGATTGGTTGATGCAAATGTATTTGATGGTTGTATTGCAGTGGTAATTGATTTTGAGCTTCAATGTTACTTTTGGGTCTAGTGTGAAAATTTGATGAAACATGGCCTTCATATTGTAGTAATGTGTACCAGGAGTATCCAGTGTGAAAATTAATGAAATTTGGTCCCTAGAGGATACTAAGGGTTGGAGCCTTCAGTGAGTAAGTCGAAGCTTCCTGCCAGTAGTGGTTGGTGATTTGATCAGGAGGTTGGAGCTCACTTCCGGTAGCAGCTGGAGAACGAGTGAAGGTTGTAGCCTTCTATAGGTCGTAGCCTACGTACTAGTAAACATATCAGCTAGTACAAAAACTAGGGGGTTGTAGCTCCCCTCCAAAAGAAGCTGGAGAATGAGAGAAGGTTGTAGCCTTCTGCAGGTGGGTTCTACATATTGGTATGAGTCTACACCAGTACAAGATTGTAAACATATTTTCTTATTTTTAAAATAGGATGGAGATGACAACAGCACGTGGTTTTCACCCACATTAGGTTTCCACCTTAAGTCTTGGTGTTCATGTTTGTTGCTTATGTGTGATAGTTTATTATGTTATTACTACACATGGTTACTATTTAATGTTTAATAAAGTACTGATGCACTAATTAAAGATCAACATATGATGAATTAACTGAATCATAAGTTCACTGGATATACGTTGGTTTCCTTAAGAACAGTTGCATGCACACACGAGTTCCCTTCATTCAAGTAGCGTATATAAATCTGATTATGGAAATGAAAAATTTATTGATTTGTAAATACTGATTCACCCCCTGCCCCTTCTCAGTATTATTTCCAACACTTTCTAGTTCAATTAATAATAATTTTAATAATTCTTTATTAATGGTTAATTCCTCTTCTATTCCCTTAGTCTCCTCTTCCCCCAATTCTAGACCTTCGTATGTGGTGAACCTCTCCTCACTCTTCATCGATCCCCATACCCTCAACCTCCTAGAAAAAGGCTTCAAATTTTCTCTTGATCCTCGCAAGATTCTCATTGAAGAGATCCTTTGTTCCATAGAGATTATTGCCCAACACCTCCCTCCTCACATTGTGGAAGAAATTCAGTGGGATTGTGGTAGAATTTTGTGTCGTGTTAAACCGCCTAGCCCTAACTTATATAAAGAAGAGTTCCAGGCCATCAAGTGCCTCAATGATAACCCTCATGTCCTTGTCCTCAAGGAAGACAAAGGTAAGGTAGATAGATCAGTGGAACCTTTATCTTGGAAAAATAAATTTCAAGAGTATTGGAGAGATTAGAAGCAGTTTCCAACCTGCAATATTGAATTTCCAGTAATTCAATAGGAGGAACAGAAAAATATGTCTAGATCTGAAAAAATTTCAGATCCCTTTTAACAATAGCATTTAAAGAATCATCCCCCTTCTAACAAGACATTTGTTCACCTTTGAGAACCCAACAAAACTCACCATTTCATGAGTTTGAAGATCTTGTTCATGACCAAGAAAGACGACTTTGAGTCACATATATTGGCATTTAAGTTAAGGGTGTTGTAAGACTATTACTTGTCTTAAAGGTGTTGTTGGAGATGAAATCAAGATATGATGCAGATCCCTTTGAAGACAAGAATTGGCAGAATTATCCCCCTTCTAACAGGTGATTATTTCACCAGTTTGAGACCTTCAATATTTAACGTGTGATCATGATGAGTTAAAATACTTTTCCTGACAAGAAATTTATGCTTCCAGTAACATGGATTGACATTGAAGTGTGTCATAAGACTGTTACTTCCTCAACCTTGTTCATTTAGAGGTGTTGTTGGAGACAAAAACAAGAAATAATTAGAAACTACAAGACAATGGATGCTAGAAAGCTTAACTATGTGTTTTTGTGCCTTTAACTAGCCTACATTTGCATCAATTGACATTACAAAACCAGAAATCTTGGGAGTTTAGAAATTTTTGTATCATTGCACATATTTCATGAAATGTTGAAGTATGTTTAAGAATGAATAATTCCAAGTAAGTAAGTAAGTAAGTAAATTTATTAATGTCCAACTGATGACCAAAGAAGTCAATGGGACTAAAGAAAGGTAGAGTCAATATGACTACAATGTGGGAGTGCAAGCGCATCTCCAAAAAAGTGCTAAAAAATAACATATAGAGAGAAAGAAACTAGTGGTAGTGTTGTTGCGACACATATATAAGAGACCATGGTATAATACAAAATACTCAATAGTCTGTGGCAAGATACAGAATAATAATGGCCTGCTAGAAAATAATGAGTGAGTGAGATGGTAAGGTCTAGAAATGGAGCTAGAGATGTCAAGGGAAACTTCAAAATATATATATATATATATATATATATATATATATATATATATATATATATATATATATATATATATATATATATATACTAAAGGTAGCAAAAAATTTGGAATATATGTTTGATCGTTGAAAAAGGTATATAGAAAACCTATGTCAAATGTATTGAAAAATATATCTGAGAGTTTTATTAAGGATGAGAAATGTCAAAAAGTGCAACTTCAAAATATATATACTAAAGGTAGCACAAATTTTGGAATATACATTTGATCATTGAAAAAGGTATATAGAAAACCTATGTCAAATGTATTGAAAAACATATTTGAGAGTTTTATTAAGGATGAGAAATGTCAAAAAGTGCAACTTCAAAACATCCATCTTAAGCGAGGTCAAATTTTTAAATAAGCATTTAATCATTAAAAAAGGTATATGAAAAAGTTAAAAACATATCTAGTTTACTAAAAACAGATTTTTAATTTCATATTTTGTAAGAGATTATC
The DNA here is from genome assembly GCA_031772625.1 of Pinus tabuliformis. Taxonomy (NCBI): domain Eukaryota; kingdom Viridiplantae; phylum Streptophyta; class Pinopsida; order Pinales; family Pinaceae; genus Pinus; species Pinus tabuliformis. The sequence goes on along the minus strand of CM062806.1, from coordinate 514,743,736 downwards.
ATAAATTGCAAAGTCAAATACCTCTCCTTCATTAGTTCTTTCTTTTAGACTATCTATATTGGTAGAGATACTACACACCCCCACCCATGAGTTGGATGGTGGTATATCTATGAGACAAAATGAACAAATTTCCTCTCACATGGCTAGCAAACATGTGACTTCTACAAAACCTCAAAACATTTCTGCTCACTACATCATATGACCACCTGAGTCATCTCAAGCAACAAATCACCATCATGAGTTTCTTCACCTCAACCTAATGTTAGGAGAGACAAGTCTTCTCACTCTTCTCCCTTCTCTTCTTGCTCCACAAATCCTCCCAGGATTGTACAGCCAGGTCCCCTCAACCATAGGTACTCTCCAAATGGCATCATTAAGCTTTACATCAAGCCCTTCACAATGATTGATGAAGAAAATTAGGAGGCCTATTCTCCCTCCTCTTCCTCTACTTTTATTTCCACTAATGATGTCGAAATGGAGCTAGGGCCTTGCACCTCATAGTTTTTTACTAGCTCCAGTGGTTTGTCATGTGGTTTGACAACTCATGATTTGTATATATTATTCAATATGAAAATACAACACTTCAAGAGTAGGCTGGATGCATTGATAGAAAATCTCACTGATCAGGAATAGGATTGAGCTATGAAAAAAAATTAAAGAAAGTGAGAAGAGGAATGGACTGAACACCCATTAGGTGGTTGTTAAAAAACTAGAAAGAAATTGGTTTAGTCGGGACTATTGAATATTAATGGGGGAATGGTAATCCCCATTTGCAACAGCTCATTTGCTATGTTTTTTTTCCAGGTAATATCTTATTTAGGACTAGGTATAGGCATTTAGTTCAGATTCGCAACACTAGAAACAAAGTATTTTTTAGCAGATCCAGATGACTAAGTGTTTACCATGTTTCCTCTACTAGCCTCCATCTACTTTATGTCTTCATTGCTTGTGCTCAATTCTGTCAAGATCCATGTTGTTATGCTAAGCTAATTTTTGTCTAGTCTACTCATTCCATTAAGTTATTAAACTCTGTCATACTTTGTTAAGTGACTACTCCATCTCTTTATTGACCACAAATTACATAATGTACATAGCATTGTGCTAGAAATGAAAAAGTAATACCTAGTACTTACTGGAAATTGTAGGAAACAAATGTTAAAATTTTGAAATCATACAAGTCCATGACTAATGCTCGTATAGATAGCCATTACTAGTAGTCCCCACAAGAACACAATCCATACTTAAAATGATGAAACTGGTTTGCATCCCTTAGAATAATTTACTGCTTCACAATCTCCAAGATGAACTTTGTTTCATTGTGACAGTCATCACAAACACGAAGGTTTTTTTTTTTTTTTATCTGTATAGTGCTTCCAAGGTTTGTATTGATAAGAGAAAAATCTATGGCTAACTTTTCATTATGACTGCACAAAAGGTGTTCCTTCACTTCATCCTCAACATTGTACAGTGTAAAGGTTGTTTTAGGGACATATATTTCCTCCTTCATCTTCCTAGCCAAAGTATCCAATATTTCATATATTTCATTTGTCTAAGCATGTGATCTATCTCCTGTAAGGAAACAATGTACCTTTTTATTTAATTCAACATAACTACATCCTAGTATCTTTTTCAATCCTCGGTCTTTCATTATTTTTCTCACTTTTTCCACACCATACCAATTGCCAGCCATGGCATAGATGTTTGACATCAATACATAACATCCAACATTTTCAGGCTCTAATTCAAGGAGGCATTCGGCTACATGTTCTCCTAATTGAATATTGCAGTGAATTTTAAAAGCACCAAGCAAGGCTCCCCACACACTAGCACTGGGTTCTAATGGCATGTTTTTGATGAAGTCCTCTACCTCGTACAGACATCTAGCATGACCAAGAAGGTCAACCATGCATGTATAATGCTCTACTCTAGGCATGATAGAGTAATCTAGATCCATACAATGAAAGTATTGCCAACCCTTATCTATAAGGCCTGCATGACTGCATGCAGATAAAATACCAACAAAAATAATATGGTTAGGCTTCATGCTTATCAGTTGCATTTGGGAAAAACATTCCACGACATGCTCACCATAACCAAAAACTATTGAATTCCATGAAACTATGTCTCATTTAGACATCTCATCAAAAAATTGGCGTGCTAGTTCTATTTTTCCACATTTGACATACATATCTATGAGAGCAGTCCCCACTAAAATATCAAACACAAATAATGTTCTAATATTATAACCATGGATCCACTTAGCCCATTGCACAAATATTGTTAACTAGGCACAAGCTAGGAGCATGTTCACCATGGTGACATAATCAATTTTAATGTGGCCTACCAATTTCTTTCGTCATAGCAACATCAAAGCTTCATTTTCATTCCCATTGAACACATATCCAGTAATCATGGCAATCCAAGAGACCACATCCCTTTCAAGCATTTTGTCAAGCACAACAAACACAATATCTATACTCCTACACTTTGCATACATATCGATGAGTGAAGTTCCAACAAAAACATCTAATTCAAATCCACTTCTAGTTATGTAATCATGGATCCACATGCCCTTTTGCAGAGCTCCTAAATGGGTGCAAGTCTGGATGACACTCACCATCGTAAACCAATCGGGCACCACATCTTCCTTTCGCATTTCATCAAACAATCCTCTTTGATGCCCTCTGCCAGAAGTCGGGCCAAGCCCTTCAAACCCTCTTGCACCAGAGCTTCATGAAGTCATAGGGACAGATCCACCAATCCATCATTTTGCTGCAAAATATCCACCAAATTGTTGATGTCATGGCTACCAGACTCTGCTACTAAACTCACAGGACAACCATGAAACAAAATCCCCCAAAACCCTAGCAAATTCAATGGCATTTTAGTTTAGAAACCAAAGACTGAGAGAAAATGGCTCCAAAGCCCCTCGAACACTTGTGAACCCACGTGGAATTTTGATGGCATATATTTACATTAACATGTAAAATGTCCCCCCCCCTCTCTCTCTTTGGTTTCTTTCCCACTCGGTGTTGGTTTCCAATAATTGAATTGTATGGGGTGAGAGCAAAATATATTTGAAAATGTTGTATGACAAGATACTTCTCCCTCTTTTTTTAAGCTTTTCTTTGATTTTTCCCTCCACCACTTTGATTTGTGTTAAGATATTGAAGAGTCTTTATCTTTTTAAACAAGTATGAAGTTGTGAATTTGAAGAGATTTTTTTATTTTTCTTGGAAAATAAGAAAAAAAATATTCTTTTGTAAAATAAGAAAATGGAAAAATAGATTAATTTGTCTTTTAAGATATTTTTAAGATTTATAATGCTTGTATGTTTTCTAGAATATTTTCACCTTTCTTTTAAGTGAATAATATAATTTACATAATTCCTTTATGATTACATTTTCAAACATTCATTTCATTGAAGAGATTTTTAAACATGCACTTTTATATCAAAGCAGAGTAACATGTAACAATAAATTTATAATTAATTTGTGATTAAGTTGGTTATAATTCTTTTTAACATGTATTCACAAATGTGGAAAAGTAACTCTTTAGTATTTTCGCAGGGAAAATAAGGGTTAGCTAAACAATTTGTTATCAATGTTGATGGGTATTTGGCTAGTTTTACACTATCAAATGCCTAGATCAAATCTCTTGAGTAAGGTGTGTCAGTCCACACTAACATGTTTATTGTGGATGTCATCCATGAATGTGGGGAAGCAACCCCTTTGTCTCTAAATTTTAACACTGCATATGGATTCAGAGACCCCCTTTATCTCTGAATCCATCTGCAGTGTCAAAATTTAGTGAAATGTAACACTTCAATATCAAAATTGCAATGTTCCATTTCCGGAGTGACACAATTAAAAAAGACTAGCATAAATGACTAAATCATATACTTGTTGTACTTGTTAGTTGGTCATATTTTTATTCTTGGACTATAGTAGTCATTTATGTTAATCATTTTTAATTTTGTCACTTATTATCTAGTCATATATTTTAGTCCTAGACTAAATTAGTCATTTTTAGTTAGGTCACTTATTATCTAGTCGATTATTTTATTCCTAGACTAAATTAGTCATTTAAGTTAGTCGTTTTTAGTTGGGTCACTTAAAATTGTTTAATTTTAGTAGTAATTCACTTGAAATAGTTGGGGTGACTAACTTTTTTAGTCGTTTAGTCACTAATCTCTCATATTTTCCTAGTGTTCCAATCGAGTCTACATACTTAGCGAATGATGTAGCATAGTTCACATCAAAGATGTGGTGAGATTGCATGGTGTTCCACAAAAGATTGTGTTAGATAGGGATGTGATGTTCACTTCCAAGTTGTGGAAGGAGTTGTTTGCAGGTTTAGGTATAGAGTTGGCCTTTAGTACAACTTATCATCCACAGACAGATGGACAAACAGAGAGGGTCGACATGATACTAGAGGACATGTTGAGGATGTATCAATTTGAGCAAGATCAATCAGAACACATATAACATAGAAGAAGAAATCATACACATGAAACACAAAAGAATACACTGGGGAAAGCCTCAGCTAAAAACCTCACTATGTGTATTATCATACAAGTGGAAATCTCTCAGGATTACACACAACTTTAGCTCTCACAACTCTCAGCTCTCAGTACAATCCCTCACTGCTGCTCATAGACAGAATAGACAACACATATGCCTTTCCCTCTACCCTCCAAGCCTCCTATTTCCTTGCATAGTTTTCCCTGGGTGCTCTAGCTGTAACCTTGTGTGACACTGATCTCACATACTGCTCCAACACACTGTAAAACTGTGCAAATCTCAAGGAATGAATTCCTTCTGCATGCAAGAGATTTTCTTATAGGAAAATTCCTACAACTGATAGTACATTGTCCCTACCTTTAATCTCAACTGGGTCTTTGTCTGAACTGACATGCATGAGTTATTCATGAGAGAATATTCAGTTATCTGAAGTACACTAGTTTCATGCATGCATGCATTAACTAACTGAACTCACAATCAGTTCCACAAACTGTTTGGAACTAATCTAACTGGACTTAACTCAGTTAACTGAGCTAACTAATTACAACTCAAATACAACTCATCCTTATCTCCTTAATTAAGGGATAACTTCCTCAATCAAAGGAATAATTGTTGCATGACTTCACAAAGACTTCATGTTTTAATTTCTCCAACTAATTAATCCAGGATGAATTAATTAATTATTTTTCAAATAGCTGGTGAGACTAAATTCGAATTTTAATTCAAGGACAAATTAAAATTGGAATATCCTGAAATGCTATCTTTAGCAATGCTATTTTTAGCATTTCTTGTTGCTATTTTCAACACTCCCTCTCAACAAGAAAAGGATTATCTACCACCCCAATCTTGTCTCTATGGAACTCGAATTCATGATTTGACAATCCCTTAGTCAAAATGTCAGCATCTTGCTCCTCGATCAAAACATACTGCAACAACATGATCCTCCTCGCCACACAGTCTCGAAGACGATTGTACCTAATTTTGATGTGCTTGGACCTGTCATGAAATACTGGATTCTCAAAGAGTTTGATACAACTCTAATTATCGCAATAGATCACATTTGGATCCATCCTATGATCAAACAAACCAACTAGAATTTTCTGCATCCAAATGGCCTCACATGCTGCCTTACTTGCAGCCATGTATTCAGCCTCTGCTAAGCTGAGTGAAACTGACCTCTGTTTCCTACTGTACCAAGAAACTGCAGCTGAACCAAGGTTGAAAATTCCTCCTGATGTGCTCTTCTGATCTAATGGACTCCCTACCTAATCTGCATTAGTGAAGCCCTGTAGCTTCACTCCCTCTATTCGTCTGTACCATAATCCATATTGAGATGTGCCTCTGAGGTATCTCAAAACAAGCTTAGCTGCCTTCCAAAACAACTTGGTAGGCTGAACCATACCTTGACTCAGCTGGTTCACTACATAGCACAAATTTGGTCTTGTTTTCACTAAATACATCAGTGAACACACAAGCTGCCGATACATAGTATCTTCTACTACCTCTCCCGAAGTAGCATCCTCCTTCCTCCAGTTACCTGCTAGAGGAGTCTGCATGGGCTTGCACTTATCTATGTGGAATCTCCTGAGTATCTCATTAAAATACTTGCCTTAAGACACAAACACTTCCCCATCCTTCTGTCACACTTCCATGCCTAGAAAGTAGTGCATGAAACCCATGTATTTCATCTCGAACTCTCTTGCAAGGTCCTCCTTGCAGGACATGATCAGATGATCATCAACTGTTAATATCAGATCATCAACACAAAGAACAATGATTACTTGTGTACCTTCCACCATGATGTGGTACAATTTCGCATCCACTTCACTCTTTGTGAAGCCCAAACCAGTGAAGTAGTTTTCAATCCTAGTGTACCAAGCATGAGCATTTGCTTCAGCCCATACAAATCTCTCTTGAGTCGGTACACATACGACTCATGATCGAAGGTCTCAAAACCTTCCGGCTACTCTATGTACACCTCTTCTTCAATCTTGCCATTGAGGAAGGAAGTCTTCACATCCAACTGATGGATCTTCCAACCCATTTGTGCTGATAGTGCCAAAATCAATCTGATAGATGAGTACCTTGCTACAGGAGAAAAAGTCTCAACATAGTCGATCCCCTCTACCTATGAGAAGCCATGGGTAATAAACCTTTCCTAATGCTTTTCCACACTACCATCAGCAGCTTGCTTTACCTTGTAAATCCAACGGGAACTCACAACTGACTTGTTCTCCAATCTTGGAACCACATCCCAAACACTATTCCGAACTATGGAGTCATACTCCTCCACCATAGCATCAACCCAAATCAGCTACTGCACTACTTCCTCAAAGGAATATGGCTTGGTCTCAACACATTCCCCAACAAGGGCCATGTATCCAGTGTACCTATCAGGTGACCTCCTCCGTCTGCGCTAAGAAGATGGTTCTCCCAAATTCTCTCTCGCATCCGACAACAATCTGTTAGCTTCCCTTGTGCGCTTCCACCCATCTCTGGAATACTCTGCTTGAGTGGATGTCTCCACTCCTGGAACCTCTGCATGCGATTGCTCCACATTAGTCTGAGGCTCCTCCTCCTTAGGAACCAAACGTTCCTCCACGGGCTGTATTTGGAGCTCCCTCTCAAGGGAAGCTCACACAGCCTTTTGCTCATCAAAATTAAGATCTCTGCGAACCACTGTCCTCCGACTGGTAGGCATGTACACCCAATAGCTGTGAGGTGTATCAGCATACCCCAGAAGTATCCCCAACTTAGCTATCAGCTCAAGTTTCTTCCAGGCATCTTTGGTCACATGGAAAAATACTGATGAGCCAAAGATCCTGAAGTGACTCACATCTGGTCTCTTCCCAGAGAAATCTTCTTCTTGTGTCTTCATCCCAAGTATGCGATGCGGGCTTCTATTCTGCAAATAGACCACTGTGTTGCATGCCTCAGCCCACAAATGAAGTGGTAGGCCTTGGTCATGCAGCATCACCCGAGCGACCCCCACAATTGTTCTGTTCTTCCTTGCAGCCACCTCATTCTGCTATGGGTTATGGAGTGCCATCAACACCCGTTTAATTCCTTCCGCTGCATAGAAGTCCTTAAACTCTTGAGAGACATACTCTCCACCATTGTCACTTCTCAAGGCCATGATCTTCTTCCTTGATTTTTTCTCAACCAAAGGTTTGAACTCACAAAACTTTGAGAAGGTTTGATCCTTCTTCTGCATGAAATAGATCTAGCACTTATGAGAAAAATCATCAATGAAAATCACATAGTACCTTTGTTTCGTGGTGGATGCTGTCAAGAATGGTCCAAACACATCTATATGGACTTGGACTTGCTCCAAGATTGCATTAGCTCGACTGTCTCGATCATGAAAGGAATACTTTGCATACTTACCCAAGGTACAACCTTTGCATGTGTCCACTTGCTCAAGTTTATCTTTGGGAAGTCCTGTAGAGATCTGCTGCATTATCTTCAAGGCCCCATGATGCAAGTGGCCCAACCTCCAATGCCATAACTCGCCAATGTCTTGGCTTTGCACCAATTCTACTTTCGAACTCCATGCAGCACAGTCATCTACTTCCAGCTTATAGAGATTCTTCACTTGAATCCCAATCCTCTTGGTCTAACCCGTGACTATGTGTCTCAGGAACAACTTTCCTTTAATGAAGAATACATCATAGCCTTTGTCTTCCAACATCGCGACGGATACCAGATTCTTCTTCAGTCCAGGCACATACTTTACATCAGTCAGGCTGAGAGGAGCTCCATGCTCCCTCTGAAACACAATCGTGCCTTCACCTACTTTCCATCATTGCCCATCTTTATATGCATCTTGAGGTCTTTCTCCTCCAAGGTACTGAACAAACTCTTATCGTCAGTCATGTGGAATGAGGCTCCACTGTCTAGATACCAAACACAACCCACCATCGATGAAACCATACATGTGATGAGGGTAAAATCCAATTCGAACTGAGAGGCCAGTGCCTCACCTTCTAATCCCTTCAAGGATCCCTTCTTGGATTTCTTGAATGGACAATTAGTTGCATAATGGACCACCTCATGACAATTAAAGCATCGCACTTTAGATTTGTCAATATTCTTCCCACGATGAGAAGAAATCGATTTGGAATGGGAAGCCTTCCCTTTCCCTTTCCTCACCTTACTGGCTAAGGCTAGATTTTCTTCATCATCATGCTTAGATGAAGAACCATCTCTGGTACTCCTCCTAATCTCCTCCTGCATCAGATCTGACCACAATCATTCCCAATCTGGCAGTTTCTCTCTTCCATTCACTAAGTCCTGGTCGCTATGCCAGCTCTTTGGAAGACCGAGGAGAGCAAGACTCACCATGTCATCTTCAGCAGTCATTATTCCTACACTACCAAGCTCATCTCTGTAGGTGGTGAGCTTGTTTAGATATGTAGAAATAGTGTCGCCCTTTTCCCACTTGATTTTCCGAAGCTTGTCCTTGAGCACCATCTTCCTTTGGTCGCTACTGTTCTGATATAGGTCCTTCAATGTTTTCCACATTGAAAATGGAGTCTCCTTCCCATGGAAACTCAAGACAATATGGTCTCGAAATCCCTCTAGAAGAATATGCCTCACCTTTGCCACACACTTCTTCCATTCAAGTAATTCTTAGGCATTAGTTGCTACTGGCTTGGGGATTTATTGATCAATGATATCCTTCAAACCATTATCTTCTAATATTGCTTCCATGCGATCCTTCCATGCTATGTAATTGGAGCTTCCATCTAGAGCATACTCGAGTCTCAAGCCATTGAATGCCATCGGTGAACTTTGAGGTGTGATAAGAATTCAATTTTGTACCTGCAATCAAGAACTTCAAAACTTTCAATTTCCTCTTTCTGTATATTGTTCTCTGCTTTGATCACCTTTGCTCTGACACCATGTAGAAATTCTCACTGTAGATCACCTGATAATGTAATGTAACTAAAACAAAATACTTGATATACTTCTACAATCAAACTTTGTGGAAGCTTAATCAATTTGAGCAAGATCAATCGGAACACATATAGTAGAGAAGAAGAAATCATACACATGAAACATAGAAGAATACTCTGGGGAAAGCCTCGGCTAAAAACCTTGCTATCTATATTATCATACAAGTGAAAATATCTTAGGATTACACACAGCTTTAGCTCTCACATCTCTCAGCTCTCAGTACAATCCCTCACTGCTGCTCATAGACAAAATAGACAACACATATGCCTTTCCCTCTGCCTTCCAAGCCTCCTATTTCCTTGTGCAGTTTTCCCTGGGTGCTCCAGCTGTAACCTTGTGTGACACTAATCTCACACACTACTCCAACACATTGTAAAACCACGCAAATATCAATGAATGAATTCCTTCTGCATGCAAGAAATTTTCTTATAGGAAAATTCTTGTAACTGATAGTACACTATCCCTGCCTTTAATCTCAACTGGGTCTTTGTATGAACTGACATGAATGAGTTATTTATGAAAGAATATTCAGTTATCTAAAGTACACTAGTTTCATGCATGCATGCATTAACTAACTGAACTCACAATCAATTCCACAAATTGTTTGGAACTAATCTAACTAGACTTAACTCAGTTAACTGATCTAACTAATTACAACTCAAATACAACTTATCCTTATCTCCTTAACTAAGGGATAACTTCCTCAATCAAAGGAATAACTGTTGCATGACTTCACAAAGACTTCATGTTTAAATTTCTCCAACTAATTAATCCAGGATGAATTAATTAATTATTTTTCAAATAGCTGGTGAGACTAAATTATAATTTTAATTCTCAATTTTAATTCAAGGACAAATTAAAATTGGAATATCCTGAAATGCTATCTTTAGCAATGCTATTTTTAGCATTTCTTGTTGCTATTTTCAACAGAAATTCCTATCATACACTAGTAGAAAATGGTGAAATTAGTGACTAGGTGACTAAAAAAGTTAGTCACCACAATTTTTCCAAGTGAAATACTACCAAAAATTAGCAATATTAAGAGACCCAACTAAAAACGACTAACATAAATGACTAATTTAGTCACGAGTTAAAATATACGACTAGCTAATAAGTAATACTACTAAAAATGACTAACATGAATGACTAATTTAGTCTAGGAACAAAATAATGACTACCTAATTAAAGCTACAATAATATGAATTAGTCGTTTATGTCAGTCATTTTAAATGCGTGACTTCAACAATCTAAACTTACAAGTCATAGGGGATTCAAAGGTTGTTTTAGATTGGATGAATGGTTATACTTCCTTGTACACTTCTTTATTGGATCAAAGGATGATTAAAATTATGGAGCTTATTAGAATCTTTAGGGTCATATCATTTGATCACATTCACGAGGAATCAAATTCAAAGGTTGACAAATTATCGAAAAGGGGAGTGGGCCAACACCTCCTTTTGCAACATGACATGACCACCTATATATGTTGCAACAACCTTGCCAACTTATTTAGTTGGTTGCACATATATTTCACATTTCTTCTTCATCTTGCAAAGTGGTAGTGCTAAGGAGAGGGTATGAACTTTGATCAAAGAATGTTCACTTAGTACCACTACCAAATTTCCTTCGTGCAACTTGTCAAATGTCTTAAGTTTGCTTCACAACTTCTCATGGTGCTTAAATTACTTTTCTAAACCTCTAATTGAGACTACAACCCTCCAACATATCTAACTATTCAAACTCTTCAACCTTTGTTAGAGTCTTCTTAGACGTGCACTCATACCTGAAGCAGAACCTAATGTCACTAGCATCTCGAATGTGCATGCTCATTCCCTATTTTAATGCTTTATTGAAACCACATTATCACACTACTTAAAATGAAATGTTCACGTCTTAAGGAAAAACACCTACTTTGCTTATAACAACCTAAACTATGTGAATGACTAGGAGAGAACTCCATTTTCTCAAGATGAAAACATAGGGTCTTACAACCTCATTGGCGCAACAAGTTGAATATATTTAACCTAAAGAAAGATGTGTATTCTACTCCTTCCAAATTTGACATATGAATGTTAATAAACTAACACTTTAATTAAATCCATTTACTATATACTCTATTTTATTTTTACCCACTTAATATGTAAAAACACCTAAATGTTTTCAATACAACTAGGTTAAAAGCACTTGTTTCCTTCCAACATCTCACATTTTGCCTCTATAAACTTTAATAACAAACTCATTACATAAAAACATAACTTTAAAATTAAATTATTTTTATTTGTATTATTATAATAAATACTACCTAATATCTCAACCAAAAACATGTAAAATCCTCAAATACAATTAAAATATGTAAAATCCTCCAATACAATTAAAATATGTAAAATTGTAAATAAAACATTGTATCTATTTTTTGAACATTGGAAAATTTAACACTTTTAAAAAATTTAAACTTTAATTTTGCTTAACAATATCCCTCCCAAGCACAAATTTTTCACAGTGCCGCAAAATGATATCCCAATTTTTTTTCATAATGCGAGGGAAAATGATATGGTTTTACTACCATCGGACCAAAAAAAATTTCATAATGCGAGGGAAAATAATATGGTTTTACTACCATCGAACCCAAGATCAAAAGCCAATATCGAATCTTCAATCCATCCCTCCCAACCACAAACTTTTCAGAGTGCGGGAAAATGATATCCCAACAAATTTTCCATAATGCAGGAAAATGATATGGTTTTACTACCATCGGACCCAAGATCGAAAGCCAATATCAAATCTTTAGTCCATTGATGGTGGAAGACCCAATATCGAATGCTAATATTCAGTCCATTGATTGCGGCAGATGCAATATCGAATAAATCGAATTTTCATGGACAGGAAGTGATTCTAGTGGAGGATACTGAGGACTAGATTTATTCATGTTGTACCTCAGCATATGGACCTAGCTAGCGAGATATCTATCTGTTGGCCTCACGTATCTCTCTTCTCCGCATCACGGCTGCAGGTAAACATAGTTCACCTTTTTTCTAAACTACCATCTGAGTCAAACTACCATCGGAACAGGAAATTACAACGAACCCTATGCAGAGGAGCGCGATTTTTGGCCTCGGAAATTGGTGATGGAGTTTGGTCCAAGAATGATATGGGTGTGCTTGTTGTATGCAGTTTGATCCAAAGTTCAGGTCATGTGATCGACTTCGAGAGAGTCTCAGTTCTATCAGCCAACTTACAGAGACTATGTTTAGTGCCAGATAACTAAAATTCCATAGCTCTGTAGGGAAATAAGGTAGCTCTACAGGGTTTTCCAGAGCTAGGAACTGTTATCATTCAAAAACTTGGAGACATCTATTCTTCTTGTCGTTGGCAATATTTATCTTCCTGAAGCAGTTGTCTTCTTCTCGATATATTCAAAACATGGTGAGTCATTCCCAACTTTAAGTTCATCTTTAAAAGCATGAGACTACCATTCTGGTACAGATTAGATTTTGATTTATACTATAAAAACTATCTCATTCTCACTTTGAGACATGAAGCCATAGATAAATACCAAAGATCACTTTTGTACATTCCATTTGGAGCCCAATTTGACACTCCAAACTATTTTTCTATGGAAACCAAATCCAAAAACTGAAATTGTCATCACATTGTGATCCCATATGGGTTGAAGCCTCCTCTCTCCGATAAAATCCTCAAGCTTGTTGAATCCATTGCCAGCCTCTTCCTAGAAGAGTGAAAGTAGATCGGCCCCTGCCTGTGGGATAAGTTGAGGGTGCTTTGCATTGAGATGTTGTCAGTGGAGGTTGTTGCAATGATCCCTTAGGCGAGTCCAACCTTTGGTGCAATGAAAGCTGAGGAAACACATGTGAGGATTTCCCTTTTGGTTGGGCTCCATTCCTCTTCATTTGGAAGGGCCTTCATGCCATTCCTAATCTTTCCAAAGATGATATGGAAGATTTTCTATCGATGCTAAGTGCATGCTGATTAGATTTAAACAATCTTATTCAACATTTACCATTGCATGATGCTCATTTTTGGTTACTTGAATATAACTCCCTTCTTGATTTCAAGTCTAAGAGGTATCTAGTAATGGCTATGCTTCTAGAACCATAAGAAGATCATGATGAACAACATGAAATTGTAGTTCATAAATCTCAACTTCTTGTGGATTCATTTGAGCCACTTGCTTATGTAGAAGTCGATGTTTTATAGGGAGGAATTCCTGTAGAGTTTGCAACTGGTCTAGGAGTTTTGCAGGAGCGGATTTCATTAATATGCAGAGAAATTTTTGATCCTGCAAATGATCGTTGAATATTTTTTCCCAACCCTGGTGAGTGGGAAATTTATTACTCTATTTTTATTTAACCCACTAAATTTTGTTATGTATTGCTATACAAGACGTTTGAAATATGATGTAAAAGTGCCCTTTCAATTTTGTTGACTCTGTAAAATCATTAGGTAGATATTGAGCTTACTGAATTTTAGTACAAGATGTAGCCATGAAGGAATTCACATCCAAGATGTGGTTTTGAAAGCACCACTGTCCTTCAACAAGTTGTCCTCAATTATGAGGTAAATATTGACCTTGGAAAATTTTAGTCTAGGGCATAGTTTTGAAAGCATTCATGTCCTTTAACAAGCTATACTCTATTACCATTTAATGTTTCTTTTTCTTCTTGTGTTTGATAAAATTGTTGGATAAATATGTTCCACTCTCTGATATTGCCTTATTAATGAAGAAGTTTGCAATTTTTCAAGTCATTTGACAAAGTATTCTCTGTGATCCAAAATTAGTGTTCCAAGATGCATGTCAAATACAAATAAGCTATTCACAAATGTGCTCTTCTCTAGAGATTGACCTCTATTCTCAACACATCCTAGGTTTGAAACTAATCTCTAGTCTGCTTTATTACATTGGAAAATTAGAAATACTAGATGATTACAATCTTGCATTGCAACGTTCATTCCCATGAACTTCAAACACAAACAAAATCAAATTTTTATAACAAAAAAAACAAAGGGATTAATGGATAAACCCTCGTCCTTCTCTTCATTGTGGTTCAGGAAGAGGCACAAAATCTTGTCGAGGACATTTGTGTGATTCTTTACTTTTTTATGCAATTATGGCATTCTTGCCACCAATCTTCTTTCATTTCAGATTGAAGCGAATGACCAGGAAATCCTCTCTTGGGATGCTAATTTTGGTTCGATTTATACCCAATTAGGCTCCTCTCTGAATTGGATTTGCAATTTACGGATCTTGTATTTGTGTCACAAACTCTGATCTTGTTTTTGCGAAATTGAGCTTGTTTCTAAAGTGGGTTTATAAGATAGAGGATTCCTGAAAATGGGGTGCCAGGGATGCTGAGCATTCATGGTGTTTTTGCTGAAGTTTTTAAATTTCATTCAAGCTTTCATTGGAGCATTTATGATTTTGTATGCAATATGGATTCTAACCACTGGAATTCTCATGTTGTTAAGTTTAGGTATGTTCTATGCTAGAGAAATTTATTTCAATTTTCATAGTTATCTCAATATCTTTTCCAAATTAGCAATCACATTAGAATTAAAGTAAACTATAGATAGAACATAAATATAAATCGTAGAAGACAAGCCAAGACAAGAGGACACAAGATGTGGTGCTAGCCAGGGACAAAGCCAAATGTGGGGAAACCCTTTGTCAATTCTTCTTATATGTTCTTCAATAGTTCAGCAGAGAGAGAGATATATAGTACATTTACAACAGAAGTCAACACTTTGACTTATCTAGATAAGAGCATAGATCATCTCTAAGAAGATGATACATGAGATCAGTTGAAGACATACTGCTTCAACTGATTCTCCAAGGTGACTTCTTCACCTATCGTTGTGCTATGTTTCGTCATCATGTTGCACCTCACCATGTTGCACCATGCTGTACCCGTCATCACTATGATGCATCTCATCTTGATTCATCAATCATGACTGTACCCATCATGTGCCATTGTTGCACCATGTTGCCAAACTGACCTATGTGCTTGTTGCACCTTACCTGTTTGTTTTCCCTTGCTTGCTTGTTGTCCCTAGCATGCTTTCTATCCCTTACATGCTTATCGTACTTGCTGCACTAATTATCATGTTGCTGTCCCAATGTGCTATACTTGCAGCACCATGAACTTGCTATATCATACTGTTGCACCTCACCATTGTGTTTCCCCTCATTATGCTATGATACACTTCATCATTGTACCCATCATGCTACAGCATTCATCATCATGCTGCTGCAATATATCATCTTCATGCTACTTCAATGCATCATCATCACTATTTTGGGGCTTCTCTATTTGCTACATTGCTAGACTGGTTAGGGAATTCTAACAACAACCCAAAAAGCCTTCAAAATGTGGCTAGAATAGCCCTCCACAACTATGGTTGCCTTTCTAAGAGGGGAGGAAAGCCTTGGATGCAATCCTTGGTTGTTCGAACCCCTATTCCACCCTTCGACCTCCCCTTATCTACTGTGGCTTGCTACAACAAGCTGTCCCTTAGCTGTGACAACCCTTCTAGGGGATATTCCTTCACCTAACCACCCCAAAACAATCCCCCTGCCTCTCAACCTCAAGATATGGATTGTGGCCCTCTTCAACAGCTCCTCAACCTCTTGGAATAGCCTCCTAACTCCTCATTGTTCTCTTCTAGGCTTGCTACAGCTAGGGTATATCCATACCACCCTTAGGATAGCGTATAGGCTTCCTTTTTGATAGCGTCTTAAGGTCTCTCCTTAGACCCTTCATGACTGCGTATTATTACTTCTTCATAGGCTATGTTAGGGCTTCTTTGATCTGCAGCTAGGTCTTCTTTTGCTGTGACTTAGGGTCTCTTCTTAGCTGCGTATAGGGCTCCCTCTTTGCTACAGATTAGGGTCTTTTCTAGTTGCGCATTAGAACTCTTGTTGACTGCGGCTAGGGCTTCTTAGATCTGCGGCCAGATCTCCTTCAAGACTGCGGCTAGGGCTCTCCCTTCAACATGCTAGATCTCCCTTCCTTCCTGTGTCTAGGGCTTCTTCATTAGGGTAGCGTAGATCTCCATTAGGGTAGCGTTATCCCTTAGGATCTCTCCTCCTACTAAAACCCAAAGACAAGTAGAGAGGAAGAGATCCCAAGTGAGTGTGTAGAAATGACTTGAAGGCCACCTCTATTTATACTAAAGCGTTTAGCACAAGTGGGGTTTATTTGTTTGCTAGTCGACCTTGATGAATTGTCCCATAACATAAATAAATTCATATCTCCATGAATACTTATTGGAATCGGATGATCTTTAGATCAATCCTACACCTCTCGATGAGAGGGATCCAAGAAAAATATCAGCTGCCATTAATAAGATGACCCACATGGATTTTGGCCCTAGTTTCCAATTTTAACACATGTTCATCCTCCTCCGAGGACACCTACACCCAACAATGTTGGTGGGTATAATTTACCAGCAGAATTAATGTCCTTTCATTCCTCTGTGGGGCAACAACTTGATGTTCCATTTTCAAATCCTCAAACGATCTCGAGAGAAGATCAACTTCAATTTCAGAAATTTGGACAACACTTTTGATATAGTGGATATAGTGGATATGGATGCTTTAAGTCTTCTGGATCCTTAGTAAGTTGTTTGTTTGTTTATTTGTTGTTTCATTTTAAAATTTTGTCTCAAAAATAACTTTATAAGATAGGTGTCCATGTTTTTGAAAAATTACTAAGTGAAGGTTTCAAATTAGTGGTATTATTATGTGTTCATTCCTGCATGTTTTGTTTTCCCTTACCTTGAATGCAAGCCATTAAGAGTGGTACTCATTAGGTCTGGAGACCTCAGTTCAATATTGTTACAATTTTCTAGTGTCTGAGGTGTCATATATTTGTTTTTTTTTTACTTTTCCCTGACAAAGCTCAGGTCTTAAGCATAACTCCATGCTTATCTTAGGCACCCATCTTCCAATTGTGGCTTGGAAGGTCCTCACTAGCACCTTAAAAATTTATAATCATCACATTATATCTCTTTATTATGTCACTGATAGCAGTCCTGGTGAACTGGGGCACTCTTGAAATTGCTTTTCTTAGAAGGATCTAACTGTGCTACTTGAAAGAGGGGGAGGGGATGGTTTGGAATATAAAAATGATACTAGTCTTGGGGAACTAGGGCACTCTCCAAGTCACTTTCTTAGAAGGATCCAACTATGCTTCTTGAAAGAGGGGGAGGGGGGTTGTTTGAATTCACAAAAAGAAATAGTAATCCTAGTGAACTGGGGTACTATCCAAACTAATTTTATTAAAAGGATCCAACTATGTTGCTTGAAAGAGTGAGGAAGGGGGGATGGTTTGATTCATATTGGTTTGAATCAAAAGGAAAATTGATTCTGATTCAACAAGTCTTCTGATTCAGAAACAACTTCCAACTTAATATTGATTTCCTATAAGTCACCTTCAAGGTGAGACTTCAGTTCTCTAGATTTAGTATTTTTATCAACACTGCTCTCAGTCTCAGGTGGCAGTGTTTGCATAGGTTTCTGCAGGTCTCCACCAGCTGAAGCTACTGGCTATTGGCATTCATGTTGTCTAGCCATAAATTCATCCACATGAATAGATGGTGGCCTACCACCAATAGACCCTCCACGTTGAACATTAACAACATTTTAGGAACTCGAGTCATGCACAATAAGGAACTTGTTTTGGCTCCTATGATTAAGGCACAAATCAAGGAACCCTTTTCTTGCTAATATTTCCAACACTCCCTCTTAGTGAGGAAGGTGTTCCTGGAAGAACCTCATCCACTTGGATCTATCTTCAACTCTACCAAGTTCTTCACTGTTGCAGTTGTTCCCTCTGAAATAGAAGAATTCCCTGCTTTCTTCTGTGGAACCTTCTTTGAAGACCTGCTCTTTCCCACCATGCTCTGCGAGTCCACCACTTTAGTCATAAATTCCATGTACCCTGTGTATCCCTGTGGTTGCTTCTTGATTTTGGGAGGCTCAAATCTCTTCAGATCTCCCATAACCAAATCCTTTGCCCACTTGGCTCAAACTCTCCCAATACTGGAAGTCTCTGACTGAGTGGTTACCTCCACTCACCCTGGGATATGGTACTCATCATCATCATCCTACTGGTCAGCCCAATTTCCAACTAGCTTAGACTGAAACTGAGATATTGGTTGCAGCTCCATCTTGAGGGCTCTATCCTGTGCTCGCTCAACCATCACTTCTCTGCTCTATGCACTACCTGCCTTGTTGCTCAAGGCTACACCTGTCTCTACCTGCAACTTGTAGAGATTCTTCACCCTCAAACCTATCTACTTCTTACATCCAAAAGCTAAGTGTTGGAGGCATGCCTTACCTCTGCTGAAGATGACCTCATATCCCTTGTCCTCATGGGTGGCTATCGAAACAAAATTCTACCTCAATCCTGGAACATAAAGAACATCTTTGAGGTGAAAGGAATTACCTGACTCCCTATGAAAGCTGACAGTACCAACTCCTCTAGTTGCATACTGACCATCATCTCCTAGCTCAATCTGAACCTGTATGTCCTTCTCCTTCAGGTGGCTGAAACTCTTCCTATTCCCAGTCATGTGGAAGGAAGCTCTTGAATCAATATACCACATATTGTTATCTGTTGATCTTTCCATGCAAGACATCAATGAGATATCCTTCTTGAACTGGGTAGAAAAGTCATGTACCTTCGTTGATGCAACAACATGATCCTTCTCGACCCCCTTCTTCTTACCAACACACTTAGAAGCATAATGTCCAAACTCATGGCAATGGAAGCACTTGATATTACGTAGATCCTTCTTCTTGCCCTTCTCATTGGACCCAACCTCTCCTTGGCCCTTCTTGCTCTTAGCCTTGCTACCCTTTCCTGCCAGAGCATAGTTCTCCTCATCCTCTATCATAACTGATCTCCCTTCTATGTTTCCTCTTCAGATCTCTTCCTGTATGTATTTAGTCAAAAACCTTTCCCACTTTAGGAAGTTCTCTCTCCCACTAACAACATCCTGGAACCCTTTTGATGACTTGTGAAGTCCAAGTAAGGCAAAACCCACAAGACCATGATTAGATACAACCTCGCCCACCCCACCTAGTTCATCTCATACCTGAGTGAACCTTGTCAAATATGGGACGATGGGCTCATCCTTTCTCATCCAGATACTCCTCAACTTCTCCTTAAGAGTAAGATTCATGGTATCACTGGTACTCTGATTAGGATTGTATTGTACATCTCATATGATGTCTTCTTCTCATGGATACGAGGCACTATTTGATCTTTGACCCCTTCTAGAATGATCATCTTTGCCTTGATATCATTCTTATTATGTTGGGCCAATTGTTGGGGGTCTTGAGGTGGTACTATAGCATGCTTGATGTACTCTCCCACCTCATTATCTTCCAGCACTATCATGGTACTCCATTTCCAAGCTATGAAGTTCGATGCTCCCTCTATATAGTGATCTTCTCTCAACCCTTGGTAAGACATATTGCTTCCCCTAAGAGCTCTCTAAAAAAGTGGCCCACTAATAGTCTTGTAGTCCTTCATAAGAAGTTGTACTTAGTGCTCAAATAATTCAGCCTCTCCAATTAGTCTTGTAGTCCTTCACAAGGATTGAACTTAGGGCTTCTTCTGGTAGCCCTCTAACAGTGTTCCAACATGTACATGAGCTGCCCACTTCTGTCCAAACATGACCTCTACCAACCTAACATCAACACGATACTTGAAAGGTGGAATATCACACCTAAAGGATCAACTTCTTTCTCAATTCTTCCGGACATGTGCTTGTACAAGTGTCAACAACCTTTGGCCCTGGTTAGGGTTGTTGTAGCAACTACTACAACCCTCCTCTCAGCTTGCTATTGCCTTCAACACCTGCGCTGAGCCTTCTTCTATCACCCTTTCCACTTGCGTTGTTCCTGGGTTCTACTCGACCCCTGTAGAAACTTCTTTTGAGGCCCTACGACCCTCCCAAATCTTTGTTACTTGAGATCAGTCTATTTCTAAGAGACACAGAGCTATTGCAACCTGTTCTGAAGAGAATATGCTCACTAATCTTGCGCAAAAAACCTTCCAGACTTCAACCTTGTCACACAACCACCACCTACCCAATCTCGACTGTCTTGAAACACAAGAAGAAATACTATCTCGGCCTCCTTTCACTTCAAACCAATACCTAAGTGACTTGGCTGCCACAAACCTCCTTTTCCTTGTGTGATGCACTTGTGATGATCTTAAATCTGTTCCAAGAGCTTTGATACCATGTAGAATTTCCATGAAATTCTGATCTGTTGATAAGAACAATATGAAAAACATTTTCTTTTCTTACAAACACAAAATTTCTCTACTCAATTTGTAGCAGAATTAGGAACAAAAATAAAACATGGTCACACAATTCAAGACACAATTTTTTTAGTAGGGAACCCAACTGGGAAAAACCCTCTGCTTGATGAGAATTTTATTGATAGCAAAAACTGAGTAATTGATCTCTTACAAAATATGAAAGACACACTTGTCTTTCTTGCTTGATCTAAGCTTGAAACCCTTGCAAGACTATTGATCTCTACCACCCTCTACCAACCCGTGCACAAGATTCTCTTGCACACTCTTCCTCTCACAAGAAACACGCACAAACTTGTGCTTCCTATTGCTTGGTCTCACCAACTCATGCTCACCAAAACAATGATTAAACTTGTGCCTTCATTCCTTCTATTAAAGGCAATTTGAATGGTTAAAATTAGTGAGTTTTCTATTTAAGGAATGCTTTTGTGATTGATTGTGTTGGCACCTAATCTTTGGGATTAGGGAATTTGTGTAAAATAGTGTAAATAGAAAATAAGGAGAATAGGAAATGAAGAGACACTGGGAGATGAAGCCCAAGAGTCTCTCCCTCCATGTATATATTCATGATCAGTCTTAATGCAATACACAATAATCCATTTGAGGAGTTACCTCCTAGCCTGACATGGTATCAGAGCCAGCTCCATTTTATCTTTTTTTCCCTTGTAACTCCCTCCTGTTCTGCCTATTTTGTAGAACTAACACCTCTTCCATTGCTCCATTCTCTGCATCTTGTATGCATTTGAATGTGTTTGTATGCATTTGGTTGCTCCTGTACACCTGTGCTACCCCAGTGGTTTCTCATACAACCTAGTTACTTCCTCCCACTCAAACTATACCAACATATACCACACTCAACCCCTTACCATCGGGCATCGTTTCCCATACTCTTCCCTTCCATACATTATACCTGCACAATCCATACCAAAGCACGGTTGGCCTGAACTCCCGCAACCTTGGCACCTTGGTTGGGCTGTTGGTCTCGACACCTCTCCATAGTCGACTCCTCCCAATTGACCTCGCCTTCCATACCATAACTGAATCCATATATCGAACTCACGACAGGCTTTGAAGGAGGAATGACCACCACTCCATATCACAGTTTACAATAGCGCTCCCACCAGTTCGAATCAGCATACACACTGGTCCCTCGCATTGTTAACACTCGACGTCAACTCCTTGTTACTCTGGTCCCCTCACACTCCTATGCACAGTCGAATCCCTTTGTCTCTCTCTGACGTGACTGCAGTCTAGAGGTACGCACCTCCTCTTCAGTCTGGAACCTCGTCCACCCTCCCATAGTCAGTGGCTCTAAGTGCTCCTCCTCACCAGACCCGTTGACTCCTATGACCCGTGACATTCTCATTCGCAGTGACAGAGCAGTGACATTCTCATTCGCATGCAGAAGCACTTATATATGTAAAAACAAAAATCACCATCGCTTGGATGGAGAGATCGAGTGATTGAGTCATTATAGTAACATGGTTCATTTAGCTCATATAATCACTTCAAAGAGTCAAATGCAGGCCATACGGAAATAGAAGAAATGTTGCGGAAAATATTATTTGGTTTTAATATGGAAAAGCTCAAGCTTCAACAGAAACTTTAGGTGTACTAGGAACCCCAATTCTCTCTTTGCATATCCCTTATTCAGGGTCTGTTCCATGTTCATGTTCCTATTTATCGGTATGGCTTGAGAGGTTCACATTATACTCAAGCCTCTTGTCTAGCAAAGATTTTAGAGATCGATAAATATGGCATCTAAACAATCATCATCCTGCTAAATGGTTAGGAAGATATGTGCCATTAGTAGATGTAGGCAATGAATTTCCACAATTAATCCACATATTGATTCTGCCAATCAAAGAACAACATCACACACCAGATATCCAAACATTACCTTGTATAGTTTATTTCTTCATACAAGGATATAATTCAAGCTTATTCTTATATCTTGCTCCACTTAGCATCACGAATAATTTCCTCATGAACAATCTCCATCCTTGAAATGATGGTAACCTCACAATGATTTTGTAGGAAACAATCTTGGAAATTAATTTGGGTGCAGAGTGACAATCACCACATACTCAGAGGTTCTTGACAATTTGAATGGTTGTTCTAGGAGATGTGTTTAACAAACCAAATGAAATGGTAAGCTTCTCACTATTGTAGAAAAAAAATTCTCCTTCTCCTCCTTCATAGAATTTAGTACAAACCTCTTGTTAAGAAGACACCCAACCACCTTCATCTCCTAAGATAAAATTGAATAGATTTCCTTTGTTTGTGCATGTGATCTGTTTGTTGTAAGGAAAACATGTATTTGTCTATTGATATTAATCCAACTGCACTGAGGAGTCTTTTTTAGGCCTTTATCTTTCATCATTTTTTATACCCTTTCAATGTTAATCCACCTGCCAGTTGAAACATAAATATTTGAGAGAAGCACATAAGGGGCTAGATTGTTAGGGTCTAGCTCAGAAAGACATTTTTCCATGCATTCTACTAGGTTCATATTATTATGTAGTTTACACGAACCGAGCAAACAACTCCATATAATTGCATCAAGTTTTATTGACATTTTATTGATAAAGTCTTGTGCTTCATACAAACAGCTAGCTCAGCCAAGAAGGTCAAACATACACATATATATAGTGCTCCATTGTAGGTGTGATCTGATAATGTTCTCTCATGTAGTAAAAATATTTATAGCCTTCATCAACTAAATTTGCATGGTTGCATGCAGATAAAACACTAAGGTCACATGATTCGGGTTCATCCCATAATGGTTCATTTTTTCAAAGAGTTTTAGTGCCTCCTTGCCCTAGTCATGCATTGTGTATCCTACAATCATTGCATTCCATGAGACTATATCTCGTTGTTGTGTATCCTACAATCATTGCATTCCATGAGACTATATCTCATTGAGGCATTTTCTCAAATAATTCAACTTCCTTATGAATGCACCCACATTTTGCATACATTTCTATCAAGGAATTCACCCCCATGACATCAAACATGAATCCATTTCTACCTATTTTATCATGGATCTCTGTACCCTGTTCCAAAGCTTCTAAATTGACACATACTAGAAGAATACTAACAAATGTTTTTGAGTCTAGCTTCATACCTGTGGATTACATTTGTTGAAAAAGCTCCAAGGCTTCTGCACCATGCCCATTCTATGCAAATATTGTTATCAATGCATTCCATGAGACTACATTCACATCAGGCATTTCCTTAAAGAGTTCCAGGGCTTCCTGAACAAGTCCATTCTGTGTATAACCTGTAATCATTGCATTCCATGACATGAGGTCTCTATGATGCATTTTTCTTAATAATTACCATGACTTGCCTATCATACATATCAAAAAGTGCAGTCATCACCACAACATCGAAATTGAAATCCATTTTGAATTATTTCTTGATGGATTTCCATACCCTGCTCCAAGCCAGCACAAGTTGGAAGAAGACTAACAAATGTTTTTGAATTAGCTCTTATGCCCATCAATTTCATTTCAAAAAATAGCTTCAGGGCTTCCTTACAATGCTCATTCTGTCTAAATCCTGCAATCATGGCATTCCATGAGACCACATTCCGTTGAGGCATTTCCTTAAATAACTTTAGGGCTTCATCAATGAGTTGATTCTGTGCATATCCTACATGCATGGTTGTCTGTGAGACAACATTTTGTTGAAGCATTTTGTTAAACAATTCACGTGCCTTCCATATACTTCCACATTTTGCATACATGTCTATGAGGGCATTTTCTACAACCACATCATACAGAAACCCATTTCTATTTATTTCTTCATGGATCTCCACACCTAGTTCTAGGGTTGCCATGTTACTGCAAGATGGAAGAATGATGGCAAAGGAAAAGGTCTCTGGCATTTGTCAATGCCATTGAGGTTGTCTCGGCCCCTGATGGGTTGATAGTAGATACCAACGAGGGCTCTGTCTATTCAGCCTCTTGTGGATGGCTATGCACTCTCTAGCATAGCTCTGGAGACAGTCTATACGATTAATATGGGAGGAACTAAGATCGATTCTAGGAATGATACTTTATGAAGAGTTTGGGAGACTATTCAGAAGTATTTGAAGATAAAAACTACTGCTAAGAGTGCTTTTATTAATCCTAGCTTCATCAAATATAATGCTCTTGTTAGTGACGTTATTTCTCCTAACATGGTCTATGCAACAACACAGGAAATGGTTGTGAGTGCATCTAGTACTGTAAACCCAAAATTTCAACATTTCTTGGACTTTTAGTGTGGACTCTATTCTCACATATTTTGTTTAGATGCATTTCTGTGATATTGGTAGCTGAGCTATATATCTGTTGATTTGCAATGCCTATATCAATGGTTAATCTGCATTAGCGGACTTTGATATGTCTAGCAAGGCAAGGGGGTTGGATGTGTCTTTTTATCGAGACTTTGTTGCCAACACTTTAGTTGGGGCGAAGCTGGTCCAGATCCAAGTTGGTCCAACAAGTCCTCTATATGTTAATACCAATGTTAATGCTATACTAAATGGGTTGGAAATAATGAAGATAAACAGTCCTGTTGGAAGTCTAGATGGGCCCTATCCTATTCATGGCAATAGTCCTATGAACTCCAAAGGAAAAAATGGGAATATGGGACCTATTATTGGATCAATTGTTGGAGCTTTTGCTGCATTAAGACTACTAGCAACAAGGTATTGCATGTATATCCACCCAAAATCGAAGTGAAATAACTCCCCTCCAACCTGGTTGCCTCTTCCTTTGCATGGTGGGAATTCAGAAACTATGGCCAACAAAGTTTCCCCAGGTTCCCACAAGAGTGGTACTGGTAGCTATGTTTCATCTGCACCTTCAAGTATGGGCCAGTTCTTTACATTTGTAGAGATACAATAATCCACCAACAACTTTGATGAAAATTTTATATTCGGCATGGGAATTTTTTGTGAAGTTTATAAAGGTGAACTAGAAGATGGGACCAAAGTTGCAGTTCAACAAGATTATCCCAGATCTGAACAAGGTCTCACAGAATTCCAAACAGGAATTGAGATATTGTCTAAATTTCAACACTGCCATCTTGTTTCTCTGATTGGATACTGCGAGGAATGCTTGGAAATTATTTTGGTTTATGAATACATGGCCAATGGGCCTCTGAGGAGTCACTTGCATGGGATGGATCTTCCATCTCTATCCTAGAAATAGAGGCTTGAAATAAGTATAGGGGTGGAAAGAGGCCTCCATTGCCTTCATACTGGGGCAGCATAGGGGATTATTCACCATGATGTGAAGACAAAAAATATTTTTCTGGATGAGAATCTTCTTGCTAAGGTGGCAAGTTTTGGTCTGTCAAAAACTAGACATACATTAGACCAGACACATGTGAGCACTGTTGTGAAAGGCAGTTTTGGATACCTTGATCTCGAGTATTTCCAAAGGCAGCAACTCACTGAGAAGTTTGTTGTCTATTCTTTTCATGTGGTGCTCATGGAGGTTTTCTATGCAAGGCCTGCGATAAATCCTGCTCTTCCAAGAGAAATTCAACATGGTAGAGTGGGAAATGCACTGGCAGAAAAGAGGAATGCTTGACCAGATCATTGATCCTCATCTTGTGGATACAATAAATCATGGCTCCTTGCGAAAGTTTGGAGAGACAACAACTAAGTGTTTGGTAGAGCAAGGTATTGATAGGCCTGTTATGGGGGATGTGCTATGAAACTTGGAGTATGCCTTTGAATGATCTGTTAGAGTGAAGAATTGTCTCCTTACCCAGTATGCAATCCTTCCATTTGGTGATAGACTATAGAATTCAATAGAATCACAGTCATAAGATTAACAATTGTGGGCAACATCATTGAAGGTTTTTGAGTGCTATGTAATGGGGTGACTAAACTATATTAGAATTGTTCCCAATGCATGCTTAGAAGCAATTATTTGGGTTTCAAATGGTTGTTGTAGATCAGGTAGGTATAAAATTGGGCGTGGAGCACAATTTGTCTTTGATTTCTTCAAATGCTTATTGTTATATTTGATTCCATTTGAGAACTATGTTTGATGCTACTCAAAATTTGGTTTGGAAAAGGTGACATGAAAGGCGACCAAGGTGAATTTATCGTAGAAGTTTGCCCATGCCAAGAAATTTGTGTGGCTTAAGAATGTTGGTTGGAGTAGGTTGTGAATCTGTGATTGATCTATATCTTCTCTGGGTTGATGTGAACTCTTGTTTCCTCAACAATGTATCCAAGGTAGTGAATTCCCTTTATTTTTTTTTTCTGAATAAAGACTAATTCTATTAAGATTAGAAAAGTATAGTACAATCAAGCTTGCATGCAAGTGAAGCAGAAAAGAAAGGGAGCCGAAGGTGAAAGGATATCCACCTC
This sequence comes from Pinus tabuliformis, assembly GCA_031772625.1. NCBI lineage: Eukaryota > Viridiplantae > Streptophyta > Pinopsida > Pinales > Pinaceae > Pinus > Pinus tabuliformis. The sequence continues at coordinate 514,716,527 of CM062806.1, read as the reverse complement.
ACTCCATAGAGACAAATAAGGAAAGGGCCATAGAAAACACTGGAATACAAAAAGCTAGAACTAAGGAGAGAGAACTACCCTGAGAGGGCAGTTACTACCACACGACATTTTTTCCCTTTTTTCTTGCTTACTTTGACCCATCCAGAGGAGTTTGGCTAAGCCGTAACAATTTGTAGACTATTCTGCCCTGGCGGCGGAATATCCTTATCAAAGTCTGAGGACAAAGATAAATGAGAACGTTTCTGAGAGATCTAAGGGGCAGAGGGGATTGTCGGATCGACCAAGGGAGCGTCCAGTGGAATCTCAACATTCTACCCATTTGCTACAATTTCCTCCTCATCCGAACTAGAGGAATCTGTATCGTCCATAGGAGGGGGAGGCACACATGGATTCCAGCTTTTGGATTTTGGTTTGCGATTCAGATTCTTCTTTTTGTCGAGGAACTAGGTACAGGAACTCTGGAGGTGCCCCGTTTGATGACAATGTCGGCAACGAAAGGCTGTATTCTCGTAATCCAAGGTTTGAGTCGAGTGGAAATCTCCAAACCTGAGATTAATCTAATCTGGCAGTCCTTTGCTAATATCTATTTCTGCACAAATTCTACCGTAGGTGTAGAGTCCATTTTCCTTTTGTGAAGAATCTACAGCCAAGTAGCATCCTAAAGTGTCTACAATGGCTAAGAAGACAGAGATATGTCATAGATGCATCGGAAGATTCGGGAGCCTGACCCAAATGGGAATCTTGGTGATGATAGCTGTAGAAGGGTCGAAGTCTGGAAACCAAGGGGTGAGAAAAAGCCTTGCCGAGCCCCAAAACCAAGGGCCTCTCGTTAAGGCCTTCTGGTAATCTTCATTTAAGTCAAAAACCACAATGAAGAATCCTTTTGAACATAAGTAGATCTCTCTTTTTTTAGTCCAATTGGTATGGATCCATTGGTATAGATCTTATGTGTGAGGCCAGAGCCCATTAAATCTGCATATGAGTGCGGATTCTACAAAAAACTGATAGCGATCGTCAATCCCAGGATGAGAGAGATTGATGGAAGGAATTTCCTCTGATTTGTCTACCAAAAATGGCTTTGGAGCCCCAGATGGTTGGGCTGCTTTCGCAGAGGGCTGTGGTTGGGTAGCGTCTTTGCGGACTGCATCTTTATAAGAGAAAGAAGGGGTAGAGGAGGTCTGCCTAAAGGAACCACCTCTTAAACGAAAGGTAGCCACAATAGAAGCATCCTTATGAATGTTGTAAGAGGAGAGAGGAAGGGGATTCATAAGTTGCTTACCCTTATATAGCAATCTGAGGTAAGAAGAGGGGATCCCTAGCCAACATTCGAGTTTTTGCAAAAGATCCTGCACGAGATCTGTTGCACGTACCCATTGTATAGTCGTTTTTCCCGAGAGATTAACTTGGATCTGAAATGCATGTGTTTCTACAGGCAGATCTGGCTGGGTACCATGGCGAGGATAGGGAGGGGTTTTCTCTTGAAATACATTCACAACTACAGGCCCAACAGCAAGCGCGCCAACACGTCTTGCAGCCTCGGGTGCTACCGCTTGGGCCAACGCCTCTAGGAAGGGCTCCGGCTAGACGCTTCCATTGTGGTCATTTCTTGCCTCCACCGACCCATCTGTATCCTCTGAACACACCCTCGATCTCCTTGAGGAGGACTCCCCTCATTCCCCAGAATACTCTCCTCACTCCACAGGATTTCCCTCCTCTTCCTGCGCTAGGGTTTGAACCAAAACGCCTTGTTCTATTCCAGATCCAGGCACTTGACTTTCTTTCAGCACCGTTCCAAAGCTGCAAAACGGTTTCCTTGACCGATGGTACCACGAGCCAAGTCCACCACCCTCATAGAGGAATGAAGTTGTGCCGCCATGATTCTTTAGAGAAACTTCTCCTCTGCACTCAGCTGCCATTTTTTTTTAGGATCCAACGTTTTGAAACTTAATGATAAATCAGTGAATTCCCTTTATTGAGAAGAAACATTTTTCCAAATTGGTGGAGTTTGAGTTGCCACAGAGTTTATGAGATTTGCACAATATGTTGAAGGTGCTCATCCCATGTTTTGTTGAAGATTTTCATTGAGGTAACCCATGATGAATTTTGTTTCCAACTATTCATATAAACCATCATTTTCCTTGAATGTAGTTTTCCAAACATCTGAGGGTCAACTAGAGCCTAATGATACCCAAACTTTAGATCAATTTTGGTGAAGTACATTGTGATTCTCGGCAAACCCCAAAGGTAATGTGTGCAATGGAATAACAACTCTTTACTTTGATTTTCTTCAAGGTGCAATGATCATGCAAAGGCACCATGTATTGTCTTTTTGTGCCATGAGCACAACAGGGCTTCTATATCTGTGAATCCCATGTCATGCTTAAAGTTTCATGTGTCTAGTCATTTCAAACTTTGAACACACTACAAAACTCTCTAGGTGTTTTCGTAGCGCAAAGTCCTGAAATTACACTACCTGCACTACGAAATCGGGGATTCGTAGTTAGGTGTTTTCGTAGCGCAAAACCCTGAATTTGCACTGGATGCGCTATGAAATCGGGGATTTGTGTTAAATCTTGTCTAACTATCAAATCCACCATAATCCGTTATATTTTCATCATCAGGTGTCAGTCCATGAACCTTACCACTTACATGCAACCATTCATATCAATCATTAGATTCGTTAGGGGTCATTTGTCCGCAGTCATTTCAAATTTCAAAAAAGGAAAGGGTTAGTTGATCCTGGTCATATTTGTGTTTGTCTTGCTCATATTCATGCATGAGACACTTCCTGTTGTTCTTAAATTCGAAGCAAATAAACCTAGGGTGATCAGAGACAAGATTTCTTCCACAAATTTCAAGCGAGGCAGCTCTTGAATTAAGCAAGGCATTTTCTTCCAGGTTGTTCTATCTACGGGGATTTCAAAGGAGATATGTCGGAGGAAAGAAAGAATCACAAGTCAGGCTGATGTTTGAGAACTAAGCCTGAAGGCTTAGATGCTCTTACAAAGGATAAAGCAGTTGAAGAAGCCTTCAAAAAAGTAGGTTGTTGGAGGTTTTGTGAGAAACTACAAGGAGGACATAGCCAGGTGACTAAGGAATTTGCTCTCAACTTCACAGGCTTACATACAAAGATTGGGGTGTTAGAATTGCCAGTTTCTCCTGAAGTGATATCTTTAGTCACAGAAATTCCTAGAGGTCAAGAAAAATGGTTTAAGAATTTCAAGTTTGAAATGGCACCCTGCAAGATATTCCTGAAACCAGAGTTTGTAGACAGATTTGACTAAAGCAGTTCCAAGGGGTTATGTCAAAGATGCATTTGCCAACTTACTCTCATGCATACAAAGGTATTTCACCTGTGAAGGAAGATACCACAAGGTGTATTCTTACCATTTCAAACTCCTTTTGCATTTCACTAGCATAATATCTCTAGATTTACCTTTCTTTCTGTTTCGGAGTTTAGGCAAGATGTCTGATAAAATACAGTTGAAGAAAGAGGCATGTGAAACATCCTTGTTCCATCATGGCTTAATTAAATTAATGGTCTTGCATGAACTTCAGAAGGTAGATAGAGAGTGGTCTACATTTCTTTTCATGTCTGGTTTTAGAGCTGAAACAGGACTTAGCCCTAGGGCTAAAGAAATATCGTCACCAGTGATTAGTCACCATGCAAAAGAAAAGTCTAGCAGGTTTGTGAAACTAAAGGCTAGAAAGCAAGTTAAGGAGCCAATGACACCATTGATTGTTTAAGATACTCCTTAGCAGTCACAAAAGAAGAAAGCTCAGATGAAGAAAGCAGCACAAGAACAGTCCAGAGAAGGGTAACTAGAAGCCAAATAGCCAAAGAAAAGGGAAAAACAGTGGTCACCAATGAAAGCCCAGCCTCAAAGGGAAATTTGAATGATCTTCTCCAGGCAATTGAAATTAAGGAATCCCCTCTGGTCCAAGTAGACTTCACTGAATTAGGTGAGGGCAAGTCAAAAAAGATGAAATCCTCTAAAAAGCTACAATTTGATGATCAGGTTTCATAATTTGTTTTTAAGCCCAGAAGGCCTATGACTAGGAAGTCAAAAAGGTTACAGGAGATAGAGTTGGAGGTAAGTGAGATAGGGGAGATATTATGGTTTCATGAAGAGCTCGTAGTTCCAGTAGTGCAACCATCACTCATGCACAAAGATGACAAAAACAGAGCAATTGATACTCAAGAAGAAGAAAATGACTATGAGGAAGTCAAAAAGAAATTAAAGCTTGCCAATCTGGAGATTGCACAACTTAAGAAAAGGGCAAGGAAAGATGCAATTGAAAAGCCAATTTCAAAAGAATGAAGGCCATATGGGAAGAAAGAGAAGCTTCAAAACCAGAAGTAGTTAGCAGAGATGCTCAATACTTCACCTGGACTGTCCCTACAATTAAGGAAGCAAGGTATATCAGATGGATCAATGACAGATTAAGAACTAATATCAGGGTGATGAAAAGACAAATTGAAGACCTAGAGATTCAGTTGAACAAGTCTGGAGGTCAGCCTCAGCACAAATGAATAAGGTAGTAAGTGATGAAACCTTAACACAATTTTGATTGAAGCTAGGACATTACTTTTTGAAGTTGTTTTATGGATGGGTAAGCTCAAGTATATGTGGCATATTGGCATAAGGGAATAGCTGAGAAGAATCCTAAGGAGGAAAGTTTTTGGAAAAAACTATGTAATTTGACTCACACAGCAGTTTCGTAGCGCGCTACGAAACTGCTGTAGGTGACATGTAATGCACAGCAGTTTCGTAGCGTGCTACGAAACTGCTGTAGGTGCAATTTTGTTCTTTTTGGTTAATATTCAAAGGGATGAAGGGGTTATTTCTGGAGAAGAATGTTGCTGCAAAGGTGTAAGGAGATCATTTGAAAAGGTTTCAATCCTGAGTAAAGAAAAATTCAAGGGATGAAGAATATATGCAAGAAATAAGCCTTGTGCTACAAAAATAACAGTTCATTTCGTAGCGCACCTAGTTTGACTTTCTTCAGGCAACTTTAAGGAGTTTTGATTTTTCACAAGTGTAAGGATAGGTTTCCATGGCTAGTTCAACATATGTTATATGATGAAAAGGGATATTTTGACCAGCAGAAGTTTCGAGGAACACCATTGAAGACCAAGGCTGCATAGCAGGAGACATTTTCCTAAATTTCAAGACAGTTAAAGGAGGAGTGATTGAAGGCTAGCATGGAGGTTATAGTCATCACCAAAGTTGAAGTTAAGGAGAAGAAGCTGTCAAAGATTGAATTTACTTCATAAGTCTAGGTTGTTACTATCATAATAATGAGTTGTACTCCTAATTGTATTAGGATTATAGGATTGTTAGTTAACTACCACTTGTAATTAATAGCCTGTTTAGGTATGAATAGGTGTCAAGTTAAGAAAATTCGAGTTCCCCTCATGTTGGAGGAAGGAATCCAAGATTTTAATGAACTCTATATAAGACAAGAAGTGGAATGCCTCAAGGGTTGGCAATTTTCAAAGAAACAAGCATATTATGTTATTGTAGAAGACTGCATGTTTGATGTTAATACATTAGTTTGGCCTTACTACTCAGGATTCAGAGAGGGTTTTATGTGTTTGATTTTCTCATGGCTTTCCTCATTTTCTCACTTGCAGTGGTATGAACACATGTTACTTAGAATTCATTGATAATTCTCTAACTTCCTTCATGTGTTTATAAACTGTGTTTCCTATATTATGTCTCTGTTTTGCTGATAGATTAAAACTCTCTATGCCCTGACTTCCATGTAAGCTAATCTGCTGTTGTACTAAAAACATACTCTGACTCCATAGCCCAATGGATGTTTATTGATTGTGTTCAACCATTTATACTTTTTTCACTTGTTTTTTCCATAGAGTTAGCCATCTAATCTTTAAACTAAAATCTTTAACCTAGTGAGAGAGCCCTCTCAGGTTGAGGAGGCTAAGCCTCAGCCAAAATTTTGGTTTGAAATAGTTACTCAAAGTCTTCCTGATTAGCAGCCTATCAGGGTCTAGTTTTGTGATAACAGAGTCCATTCCTGACTTTAGAATGAACACCATTTACTAGATTACTTTTGCTATTGTTGGCATTGATTGCAGTGTGATCCTTGGTTTTGATTGGTTGTGGTTGTTGGCCTTGTGCAACTTATCATAATTGTGTGATTGATTCTTTAGCACAGAATTTCACCTGTTGCTATATTCCTTTTCTATTTTGGTTACTGGGTGGTATCTTACCACGGTTCAATGAGATAATCCTAGATATGAGCAAGGTCTCACAAAATTCCAAACAAAAATTGATATGTTGTCTAAAGTTCGACATCGCCATCTTATTTCTCTGATTGGATACTGAGAGGAACATTGTGAAATGATTTTGGTTTATGAATACATGGCCAATGGGCCTCTGAGGAGTCATTTGCATGGGACAAATATTCCATCTCTGTCCTAGAAATAGAGGCTTGAAATATGTATAGGGGTGGAAAGAGGCCTCCATTACCTTCATACTGGGGCAACACAGGGGATTATTCACCATGATGTGAAGACAACAAATATTTTGCTGGATGAGAATCTTCTTGCTAAGGTGGCAAGTTTTGGTCTGTCAAAACTAGACATACATTAGACCAGACACATGTGAGCACTGCTGTGAAAGACAATTTTGGATACCTTGATCTCAAGTATTTATGAAGGTAGCGACTCACTGAGATGTATATTCTTTTGGTGTGGTGCTCATGGAGGTTTTCTTTGCAAGGCCTGCAATAAATCTTGCTCTTCCAAGAGAGCAAGTCAACATTGCAGAGTGGGAAATGCATTGGCAGAAAAGAGGAATGCTTGACCATATCATTGATCCTCATCTTGTGGATACAATAAATCATGGCTCCTTGTGAAAGTTTGCAGAGACAGCAGAGAAGTTTTTTTCCGAGCAAGGTATTGATATGCCTGTTATGGGGGATGTGCTATGGAACTTGGAGTATGCCTTTGAATGATCCATTAGAGTGAAGAATTGTCTCCTTACCCAGTATGCAATCCTTCCATTTGGTGATAGACTATAGAATTCAATAGAATCACAATCATAAGATTAACAATTGTGGCAACATCATTGAATGTTTTTTAGTGCTATGTAATGGGATGACTAAAATAGATTAAAATTGTTCCCATTGCATGCTTAGAAGCAAATTATTTGGGTTTCAAATGGCTGTTGTAGATCAGGGAGGTATAAAATTGGGCGTGGAGCACAATTTGTCTTTGAGTTCTTCTAATTCTTACTATTATATTTGATTCCACTTGAGAACTATGTTTGATGCTACTCAAAATTTGGTTTGGAAAAGGTGACACGAAAGGCAACCAAGATGAATTTATCGTAGAAGTTTTCCCATGCCAAGAAAAATTGTGGCTTAAGAATGGTGGTTGGGGCGGGTTTTGATTGATCTATATCTTCTCTGGGTTGATGCAAACTCTTGTTTCCTCAACAATGTATCCAAGGTAGTGAATTCCCTTTATTGAGAAGAAACATTTTCCCAAATTGGTGGAGTTTGAGTTGTCACAGAGTTTATGAGATTTTCACAATATGTTGTAGGTGCTCATCCCATGTTTTGTTGAATATTGTCATTGAGGTAACCCATGATGAATGTCGTTGCCAACTATTCATATAGACCATAGTTTTCCTTGAATGTAGTTTTCCAAACATCTGAAGGTCAACCAGAGCCTAATGATGCCCAAACTTTAGATCAATTTTGGTGAAGTAATTTGTGTTTCTCGAGCAAACCCCAAAGGTAATGTGTGCAGTAGAATAACAGTTCTTTACTTTGATTTTCTTCAAGGTGCAATGATCATGCAAAGGAACCATGGATTGTCTTTCTGTGCCATGAGCACAATGGGGCTTCTATAGGGTGAACTGCTCAAGATGATGTATCCTTTCTGTATCTGTGCCTAGATTTGGCACTTGATCTTCATGTTTTCTATGATGCATTTGCAATATATTGGTCAATTTGGAAATGGAGCTCTAGGGATATATCAACTGAATGTGGGACCTGTTATTCTAGAAGAACACTGATAGGGTCCTTGTTAGTGTATTCCTCTAAAGTCACATTGTGCTGCTTCTACTACATAGATTATGTGACAAAGGACAGTTGGGTCTGTGCCATGGTCTTTGTGTGACTTGTGGGAAGATAATCAACAAGTTGAACTTTTGCAAATGACAACTTAACTTGCATCATTGTTTAGCAGAAATTAAAGATACTTCAACATTTGAGATTACCTTGGGATCTCTGTAGAGTTGATTCACAATGTTTAGGATGATGCTTTGAGGTCACAACTTGTACCTTCCAGGGTGCTTTGACACAAAGAGTTTTCCATGCAACAAATCATAGATATCCAGTGGGGTCACATCATAGGGGACTTTATCCTTGCATGCCTTGATGTTACACTAATATATGCATTACTATGTCATCAATAGTTCCTTACACAGATTCAACAAACCAGTGGTGTACGATTGAGGGTGCAGTGTTGTCACTAGGTTGAGTCACTTGAAAGTGGCCATATAAATCATAATCTTTAAACATCCATTATCCATGATTCCATGGTGGATTGCAGAGCATGTTTATGTAGTGAAAATTAGGAGTGGAACAAGCACTATTTTTCTTCCTCTATGTTAGTGAGATTGGTTGTCCCTGGACTTGTTTATGTAACCAATAAAATTGTTCCTAACCCTAAATCTATCAAACACCATGAGTGATCAAATAACTCGAGGTGAAAAAACTTGAATAAAGGTTTGCATCTTGAGGGATTTGATTCCTCTCGACTTTTTCTAGACCCTGCGTAAGATGGATCTAGAATGTTTATTTATTAGTTTATAAAGGGAACTCAAATGATGCATCACTTCTATTAGGAAAGAGGAATTCTGGGTACTAGCCCTTTCAGTAGAGTTTTTTTTTTATTTTTGAAAATGATTTATGGGCAATGTATGATGATGTTAGCATAGCCCATGAGACACATCTACTGTATACTGGGTTGTAGAATGCACCTCTTGGTGTAATGAGAACTAAGACATTGGAAGATTCATGCTTATGACAACATGCTTTCCTTTGTCTTGTGTTGGACAATTTGGTTGAATTTGTGCTAGAAGGGTTTTGCATGCATGACACTCATCATCTGAGTCCATCATTGACTTTGCTATTGTTGGCATTGATTGTAGTGTGATCCTTGGTTTTGATTGGTTGTGGTTGGTGTCCTTGTTCAACTTATCATAATTGTGTGATTGATTCTTTAGCACAAGATTGCACCTGCTATTGTATTCCTTTTTTGTGTTGGTTACTGGGTGGTCTCTTACCACTGTTCTTAGCACAAAATTGTTCTTTTTTCTTTGCCGGAAAACAATATGCATCCCACGAGAGTTCTTATTGAAGTAATTGAGCTTGATTTAAAAGTAGTGATGTGATCAGCTCCAATACTTGGGGATTTGATTGCATTTGGTCTCTTAGCTGTCCAAATAAGCCATTACATCATGGAACTTGTTTATTTAGTCTTGTGTAGACTAGTCATTGCAATGGTGCAATGGTTTCCATTGGGTATACTGAGCCTTGTTGTGACAAAGAGAATTGTATGTGCACTATTTGTTGTGAGACTCCCACCAACCAAATGTGGTTGTTGTTTGTTTGAATGTAGCAAAGGCAATCTTGTTTGTGTCACTGAAGTGGTTGACTGCAAATAAGGTATTGACCTTCTGCAACCATCCATCCAATGCTTCAACATTGATCTTGACTTCAAACTACAAGATGTTGATTTTCACTTGAAATTTTAAGGTAGTACGTTCACCAATAGATCAGATCCAGTGTTCACAGATGTAGCAATTATTATCGACAGTTGAACTCTGTCAAGAATTTGGGAAATTGCTCATACATTTCTTCATGCAGGCATCATTGACAATGATAGGACTGTTGGGTTTGAGATTTCCTACCACTGAAGATTGTGTGGAGTGTGGAGAGTAGGATTGAATTTGTGCTTCTTGTACTTGGATATCATCCATGTGGACATTCAATGCAAATCACCATTGTTGCTTCAGAAATTGCTACTGTGGTCCAAAGATGATTGTACTTGTCAGAGACTTTTTTGAGCTTTGATAATATGATCAAGCTTTAGCAGCAATTGAGCCCTTGAAGGAAGAGAGGGAACTTTGCATTTGAGAAGATCATAGTCCTATGCAAAATCGTTAGATTTGCAGAAGTGGCTAAAAGTGCTTAGGCAAGGAATAAAGCTTCACATGGTAATATAATGAACTAGAGAATTGTTAGAGAGTAGCGCATCTGTTGTGTGCACAATGAAATAATAGTGTATAATGTAGTAATCTCAATAAACAACTTAATTAGATAATTTTGCACAACATAAACAATAAATCAGAGGATAATGCAGAAATATTTAGAAAGTTGAGTGTTAGAGGGTAAACTAGAGAGAATCATGAACATCCCATAATGAGCATTCCCCTAGTGACAAGATGTAGCTCAAATTTGTACAGTACTATTGCTAGTTCAAAGGAATAAAATCAAGCAACGACCAGATCCTTGTGATGAGAGATGCCAGGAAAGATACGCTATAGCTAACTGCTAAAGAGATTGCTAAGAGAGCAATGGTGATATGATACATATTTATACAATTCAAGTGATCATTGATTAATGTTGTAACGAAATAATTAAAGGTGGATCGTAATGGTTGGCCCTAGGAATTGCATGTAAGGTTGGCCTTGGGCATTGTATCTGAGGTTGACTGGTGCCTCGCTCCTTGTTTTTAGGTCTGCTATAGCAGGTCTTGACTTAGTCCAAGTTGATCAATGGCTTTGGCATGGATCTGATGTTGACCTAGTTAGACTTGATCACCAATAGTGGCATTTGTGTGGTATTACTAGGCTGTGTGATGGCACTTCTAGGCATGCTGGCATGTTTTCATGGTTGCACTGGGATTCTGGCATGGGCCTTTGGTCCTAACTCCTTGGCATAATTTTTTTTTGGTGCAAGAACAAAATCTTGGGCACTTTCACTGACATTTCCTAGGCTATGGTACATGATTGACATAATTGAGCTGGAGATGGATCATATTTATTTTTGACTACTTGACTATTGATTTGTTTTTTCTCAGGTGGTTCTTGTTTTTTAATTGATCTTGCTGGCACCTAGAGTCATAAGACATGAAATATTTGAGGTACCTTTATGAAATTATACTACTTTTTCCATTTCCATTGCTGCTACATGTTGAATTGGAATCTCACTTCTTGTTTTGCAGGAGTGAACACCTGCAATTTTGGATAATCTTATCAAAATTTTCATTATGGAACAATTTTTTGTCTTGGTTGATGTTTGGAATATGCTTTGCATCAATAATATTTTCCAAATTGAAGTGAGAAGCTTTTAAAATGTTTCATCATTAGAAGCACACATCTGAGGTTGTACACCTGTGTTTTGGATTTAGATCCTCCAAAATGTCATGCTAATGATCCAGTTGAGAATAACACTAATCAAAGTGCACAACTTCTTCACTTCACTGAAACAGAGACTTTTGATAACATTATAATTGATAAGGCTAGTGAAAAGGGAAGCGATCAAGAATCAGAAGATGCAACAAGAAGTCCAATTTTCTCATAGTTGGTGAATCCTCAGGGAAGGTGAAGGCACAATAAATTATTTCGAGGGCATGCTGAATGAAGGTTGTTTATTGCACTAGCTAAACCAGCCAGTCAATCCTCAAAGATCTTGAATGCTCGTTTTGGTCTTTAATGTTGGAATAATTTCCTCTTAATTTTCTACATTTCTACAGACATATTTACTTAATGTTCTATATGTAACCTAAGTGACCTATTCTATCACTTTAGGTAATCTCTCCTCTAGTGGCAAGGGCCTAAAAGGATGACTAAGACCAAGCGTTGAGGCACCAAGTGAAGTTGAGAGTAGCGTGTTGGGTGGGGGGTTATATTGCTTGAGGATGATAGGTCGGGTTCCTAAAGCCAATAAAAATCTCCAGTACAAGGTTATTCCCTGTAAAGTATTAGGTGAGGTAGCTCACAAGAATTGCTATTGGTGTTGAAGGGTACCAAAGCGAAGAAGCAGAGATCGCATCTGTATGGCCTGGAGGGGACTCAACTGAGGTACGAGGTTGAGGTTTACCTTTTCCGTTGTAACAAGTTCCATTTCAAGAGAGGTAAGTGGTGAAGGGTTCCCCCCAATCACTGCACATGGAAGGAAAGTGAAGATGTACTTCCATTATCGAGTGGTAGCGAGAATGATGAGCACATCGACGAGCGGTAGCTAGGATACTATTCGAGAGGTGTTCTCCTCGATAAGGACTTTAGCACTCGCCATAAATCTTTGCAATAGGCATTATTTAGTCACTCTGAACCACACTCTGCTAACTACTTCACTGATTCAACGTGAAGTTAAGATCCTATAGTTTAATATAATATTATTGGCCTAAAGCGGGCTAGTTACTTGCTGGCTCTGGCTACTGGGCTAACTATTGGCTGTGGTGATGTTGCTAGTTGTTCTGCTGGCTCTATAGGTGGGTGGTAATGTCTACTATGATAATTGACCTACTAGGATGGGTAAATAAGTTGGGCATGGATCAATTTATATGCTTATATGTAAACAACAAGGTTTAATCTCTTTCATCTGGTGGACCAATGGGTGAAGTGAGATGTTATCGCTTACCTAGTGGCATATATTCATTTGTGTTACCTCATTGTGTCACCTACCTCATCGTAGCACATATTTTTTCCCCTTCCCATGGTTGCAAATATTCATTCCCAAGCCATCGATTCCAGCCAACTATGAAAAAGAGCAAAGCAAGTGCAGTACCAGCAAGCCAACCCACAGAAAGAGCTTTGCCCAGATGGAGAGTAGTTAGTTCTATACGCCCTAGCCATAAACTAATTAGGCCCAAAACTAACAAACTATAACCACCTATAAAACTTACCAATAATGCTGATCCAAGCAATTACATGATCCAAATCTGAGATGCAATGCTGAGGCTAACAATGTCGATTCATCAATTGTCGATTCACTCGATCAAACCACCACATGCTGCCATCAATGATCTAACACCAAAAGGTTCAAGTGAGATACCATTAATTATGTTTAGTTTTCATCTATTTTTCATCTTTCTTCCATTAGCCTAAAACCTTTTTTGTATTAGACATGTCAAATCATTCTAACATATTGTTATTTGTTAAAGCCAAGCTATTCATTGAGAACATTTATTGGTCATTTACGAACTGGTATGTCTCTTGATTTCCATCCAAACAATGATATGCTCTGCCCTTGTGATGGAGAAAATGAAATGTGTTATTGTAGTGTTAATCATGCCATTTGCACAAGAACTTTTAAGGTGGACAATTTATAAAGTATATGTTTTTTTAGCTCTGTGTAATTAATCGCGATGAATGCACTATGCTAGATGAAACATTGTACACATTAAATTCTGCAAGACTTATTCTTGATTTTACTTACTTCACAAGGTGGTATGAGTCAAGTGCATTTTCAAATAGGAGTTGGTAGACTTCTTGCAACCCCTGCAGAAAATAGGAGTTGGTAGACTTCTTGCAACCACTATAGACTTCTTACTTCACAAGGTGGTATGAGTCAAGTGCGATTTCAAACAGGTGTTGGCAAACTTCTTGTAGTAGCTGCAAAAAATCTTGTATCAGTTTTTGATGTTGAGACTGAGCACAATTTGCATTCTTTACATGTATGTTTTGTGTTATCTTGCATTCACATTCAGTATTTTGTTATGCACACCAAAATTCTAAGTAATATTGGATGAAGATTCTGAGTTTGTTGATTAAATTGGTTTACATAGAGTATCTGCAGTTTCCACATGTGATGCCTATATATTCTAATTTTTTAAATATGTTCTGGAAATATCTTTAGTAGTTGTAAACATTGATCAGATTTAGATAAAGAAAGGCTTGAAAATGATTAGTATCTTTAATATATTTATTATTTCTAAGGCATACAAAACCCGTGCACTTAGTTTGTTGGGACACAAGTGGAGAATATTTTGACGTTGTAAGAGAATATTTTGTTAGGGTATGGTCTTTTCGTTCTGGAAAAGAAGGTGAATGTGTGCATGAACTGAGCTGCATTGAAAATAAATTCCATTCATGTGTCTTTCATCAAATCTATCCAAAACTTTTGGTAATTGGATGTCAAGTATTGTTTTTCCTTTAAAAATTAAAAGATGGTTCAATTATCCCCTCTCAAATAATGCCCATTGAGCGACTTGCAAGATAGGTTTTCTTAAGATATTAGCAACACATTTTATATATTGTTGCATATTTCTAATGATCAAGGGACCTGCATGATAGGTTTGCTTGAGATCTTAGCAGCATAATTGATATATTGTTGCAACTTTCTAATACTATTGTCCTCTTAAACTTTGAAGATGAACAATTCATCCTTTCCCTAAATGATGCTTGGATTTTTCATTTTGTCTTTTATTTTTGTGACATAATGGGCTTATAATTTTGTTTTCCTCCAAATCTTAGCATTTCTTTTGTCTAAGTACACTAGTTTCTAGATGATAGCCATCTAGCACATGCTACTACTTTCATTGATTGGGCTGCTTTGGTACCTTCTTGGCACATGCAAGCATTTGATTGATTGATTTATTTATTATTTTATTTTTTTCAATTTTTTATAATAGTTTGGGTGTAGGATTGTCGTTATAAGTTGATTTCATCCAAGCATTTACTCAATGGGAATTTTGTCTTAAAGAGTGGTGGCTTCGAAATCTTGTGTTTGATAGGTCAAATCATTCTAACATATTGTTATTTGTTACAACCAAGCTATTCATTAAGAACATTTACTAGTCATTTAGGAATTGTTATGTCTCTTGATTTCCATCGAAACAATGATTTGCTCTACTCTTGTGATGGAGAAAATGAAATGCGTTATTGTAGTGTTAATCAACACATTTGCACAAGAACTTTTAAGGTGGACAATTTATAAAGTATAAGCTTTTTAACTATGTAATTAATCGTGATGAATGCACTATGCTAGATAAGATGTTGTACACATTAAATTATGAAAGACTTATTCTTGATTTCACTTACTTCACAGGGTAGTATGAGTCAAGTGTGATTTCAAATAGGAGTCGGCAGACTTCTTGCAGCCACTGCAGAAAATGTTGTATCAATTTTTGATGTTGAGGCTGAGCACAATTTGCATTCTTTACAGGTATGTTTTGTGTTATATTGCATTCACATTCAATGTTTTTTTATCCACACTAAACTTCTAAGCAATATTGGATGAAGGTTATGAGTTTGTTGATTCTCTTAGTTTTGCTGAAATTGGTTTACTTAAGGTATCTGCAGTTTCCACATGTGATGCCTATATATTCTAATTTTTTAAATATTTTCTGGAAATATCTTCAGTGGTTGTAAACATTTATCAAATTTAGATAAAGAAAGTGTTTGAAATGATTAGTATCTTTAATATATTTATTATTTCAGAGGCATACAAAGCCTGTGCACTTAGTTTGCTGGGATACAAATGGAGAATATTTTGTTGTTGTAAGTGAAGATTATGTTAGGGTATGGTCTTTTCGTTCTGGAAAATTAGGTGAATGTGTACATGAACTAAGCTGTAGTGGAAATAAATTCCATTCATGTGTATTCCATCCAAGCTATTCAAAAGTTTTGGTAATTAGATGTTATCAAGTTAGTTACATTCAATATTTGACTTCAAAACTTTTACTTATTTAATATGTATTTTTTTCCTTGTAAGAGTTGTTAACTTTTGGTAATTGGATGCTATCAGGTTAGTCACATTCGGTATTTGACTTCTAAACTATTACTTATTTAATATGCACTCTTTCCTTGTAAGAGTTGGTAATGATAGACGTTGTGATTGAGATATGTGATATGTTGATCTTTATTGTGTTTGATTGCAGTTATTGGAGCTATGGAATATGGCAGAAAACATGAGTATGACCCTTCCTACACACGATACCCAAATAAGAATTGGAGAAAAAGGAGAATAATAACACTGGAGCGACAAATGAAAAAAGAGAGAGAGAAGAGAACCTGTCTAGTGATACCCTTAAAGCCAATATCCCGCATCCAGAGTGATGGTCAAGCCTTTAGAGTTGGTGAATTCACCTGCAATGCCTTGGCAACACAATGATAATGTTTTGAAGTGATAAAACAATATTTCATGTGTAAATTGTAGTCCAACCAATATTTAGTTGGAAACTCATATTGTAATACTTGACATTTCATATAATATAATTTATGTGGTTGAAGTTATTTATAGTTGTATTTGATTTTATTTAGTATTGTAAATAACATATGTAACTTTTCGTTTTCATATTACACGAACATGCACATTGTATGACATTTTTTTTTTTTTGAAATTTAGTCGCAAAATAATACGAATTAATTTATGTTGATTAATAATGAACATATAAAATCAATCTAGAACTACTAAATTAGTAATTTATATTGATTAATGATGAACACAAATAAAATGAATATACGATGACTAAATTAGTTGTTTATAATGATTATTAATGAATGTAAATGAAGTGAATATAAACTACTAAATCAATCATTTATATAATGAATATGAAACTACTAAAAAAAGATAAATGATAAATTTGTGATTACAAATGATGACTAAATTTTGCATATATACGACTATTAGTAGCTAATTTACAGTATCTTATAACACGATCAAAATTTAGTCATATTTCTTTGGTCACTAATTGGTTTCAAATGATGACTAAAATTTACATATATATGACTATTAGTAGCTAATTTACAGTATCTTATAATGTGACCAACATTTTGGTCATATTTCTTTGGTCATTAATTGGTTTTCTCGGGTGACCATGTAGTAGTATATTTTGTTGTGTATTTGGTCATTAATTGTGGTAATTAATGACTAAATCAATGACTAAATTAATGACAAAATTTATGACTAAATATACTACTAGATGATAAAATTGAGATGACCAATTAATGACTAAGCTAAATATGACTAAAAGTTGGTCGCGTTATAAGATATTGTAAATTAACCATTATTGGTCACCGACTGAAAAATGGTCATTTATATGCAATTTTTAGTCATTTTTTAGGTAATTAACTAGCCATTTTGTACTAGTGATGGCTAGTAGGGGTCCAGTCAATTTCTTGTTCAATTAATTACATTTTTATCATTATTTCGATGTTATATTTCATTTCTAGAAGTGTCATAGAGTTATGGGCAGTGACCTGAGCCCTAGGCTTAAAAACCTATCACAAAATTCAGAGTCGCATGCACAAAAATACTTGGGAAAGTCTCCAGTCGTAGTAATACCCATGATATGGGAGCAACTGGAGGGTCCCAATCGTACTCATGCCCATGTCATGGGAGTGATTGGGGGATTAATGCTGTAAAAAGTTTTCTTATCTCAGGGGCTAGTAACATGGAAGGTTTGGATGGCTCTTGGGGGTTCTGCAGTAGGTCTAGAAGGTTTATGTTCTTGTATTATGACAGTTCCATTTCATTAACTAACACATGGGGAGTTGAATCATACTACAGTAACTCTTCGTCACATGTTTACCCCGGTTGGCCAGTTACTTGGGTAGATGTGGGAGGAGGGTGTTACAGAGTGGTATCAAAGCGAGTTTCGCTCTCTTTGGGTCATATATGATACTACAAAGTGGTATCAGAACATGGTTCACCCCTCTGATTGGATGGATGGTGTGTTGGTCATGCATTCATGTCAGTTTCATATGTGTTACTCATGTGTGTGGTTTATGTTCTTATTGCATCTGTGAGGTGTAGATCATGGTTGTATTGATGCCATCATGTGAAGGTTGATGGTTTTATCGTGGAATGTGCCATCATGAGTGTATGATTGGTTATGCATTGTTTATGCATGTCAAGTTCTTGTGTGTTGTCAAGTGTACATTGGTATGGTTGTTGTTGTCATCCATGATTTCATACTATGTGATTGGTATTTTCCTTCATTAATGATTGGACTATGGTTGGAATGATGTTTATATGTTGTTTTATCTATATGATACTTATTTACACGTTGTTATGATTACATTTATACCTGTATTATGTTGATTAGATGATCTTACAGGAGATATCCTCCCCGAATGATGCTAAGGTACGTTAGTTTGTTTATGATTTGGTTTAGATGACATAAGATGCATTGCAGTAAAGAGATCAAGATGAATAGAAAGATGGTAGACTATAGTTCATGAGATTCTCCTTATGGATCAGATGAGTATCGTGGTGTTGGTAATTATTCTGACTTGGCAGACACATTAAGAAGTCCGAAGGCAAAAATAAGGAGAAAGAAGCAGAGGTTAATGCAGTAATACTTCATAAATTGTCATAATTGCAGCGACAGGGACCACTTCGGATAAGTCATGGAAAGGAGGAAAAATCTAATGGGGCATATGGAAGTAGGTATCCTGGTGGGTATAGGTTATATAAAGAGGACACAATCAAATATAGCAAGTTTTTGGACACTCTGGTAGGAGAGGTGATAGACACGAATAATATTATAGTTTTGATTCTAACAGGCACTATGATTGTCATCATTATCATCCTTACAGGAGGAGTGAAAGGGGATATTTAATGGATGAGTTTAAGAAAGAAAAGCCACCTACATTTGATGGAGAGATGAAGAAGTCATATGATGTAGAAGCATGGTTCCTAGGAATGAATAAGTTCTTCTGATTGCACTACTATTTAGAGAACATGAAGGCCCAAATAGCTACATTCAGGCTTAAAGGTAAAGTAGATATTTGGTGGGAAGATGTAAAGAATGTCAGAGATATTTCTGAGGAGAATTTGACTTGGAGTGAGTTCGAGAGGCTATTCCGAAAGAAGTATCTACCAGTGAGATACTATGATGATAGGACGAAGGAATTCTATTAGTTGAAGATGGTATTATGATTGATGAGGAGTACACTAGCAAATTTCTATAGTTGTTGAGGTATGTGCCTTACCTCAAGGAGGAGAAGGCCAAGATTCAAAGATTCATCAGTGGGTTTCTGATAGCATTCAAAGATAGGATTGAGTTTTATGAGCCTATATCATTGGATGAGTCCATCCGAAAGCTAAAGCATTGTTATGAGTAATCAAAGCATAGATTTGAGACTAATACAGACTGGAAAGGTAATGCAAAGAAAAGGTAATTGGGACAAGAAGCAAGAAATACCTCAGGGTACAGGTAATAAAGAGAATGCAATGCCATCTAAGAAGTTCAATGCATCTGACAGAGGATAGAGACTTCGATCTGAGGAGTAGGATAAGGACGAAGGTTGAAAGCCTTTATAGTCTTGGACTTGTCGAGGAGAGCATTGCAGGGGAGATTATCCACAACATCAGGGTGGTAGACGACATATTTACAGTTCCCAAGAGGCGTAGATAGATGGGGATGTTGGACAGAGTATTCTTAGGATCTATGCAGGATGGGATAATAGACATGAAGATCACCAGGCATCTATTATCAAGATGGTCGGTAAGATTTGTGATCAAGTTGTTTCTATTTTGATTGACTCTAGATCTAATTATAGATATGTTAATCATGACTTGGTGGATTAGTGTGGTTTGAATAAGGAAGTACATGCAGATTCTTGGTTAGTGCAGTTGGCTACAGGTACAAAGAAGACAGTTCATCATTGGGTAAGAGCTTGTGCATTTGACTTGAATGATATGCCTACCTCAACACAATTGAATGTATTGTCTTTGGGATCATACAATATGTTGTTGGGTATGGATTTGTTATATCTTGATAGGAACAAGGTGGATTGTTATGACAAGGCTATTGATTGCTTAGATGACAATGGGGAACAAACAGTCTTGTAGGGTAAGAAGAAAGCAACATCAATTAGAATGGTGACAGTTACGTAGGCTAAGCATAGTCACAGGAAAGGGTGTGTGCTATTTCCAGTGCATATTTCTAGTGAAAAAGGTAAGGAATATGAGGATGCAAATGTTTTGAGTAGGTATCTAGTTCTACAATAGTTTTAGGATTCATTTTCCACAGAGATTTCAGATTTTCCACCTCACATGGAAGTGGAATTTTCTATTGAGTTGGTACTAGGGGTAACACCAACATCTAAGGAACCTTGCAGGATGTGCACGCCAGAGTTGGCAGAGTTGAAGTTGTAGTTGAAGGAAATGCTTGACAAGGGATATATTAGGCCAAGTATATCACCATGGGGTGCACCAGTACTATTTGTGAAGAAGAAGGATGGTACTCTCAAGTTGTGCATTGATTACATGTGGCTGAACAAAGTGGTCATCAAGAATAGGTTTCTGCTGCTAAGGATTGATGCTTTGTTCGATCAGTTGAAGGGAGTAGCCATGTTCTCAAAGATTGATATGAGATATGGATATCATCAGCTACGCATTAAATAACAGGACATTCACAAGACAACTTTCTGGACCAAGTAAAAACATTATGAGTTTTTTGTAGTTTCATTTGGTTTGACTAATGCTACAACTAATTTTATGTTCTTGATTAATAGTGTATTGTGTCCTTATTTGGACAAGTTTGTTATTGTGTTCACTAATGATATATTGGTATATTCTAAAAATGAATAAGAGAACACTGAAAACTTAGCAGTAGTATTGATATTGATGAGAGAGCATCAGTGGTATGCTAATCTTAGCAAGTGTTGTTTCTTTCACACTAAGGTACATTACTTGGGACATGTGGTTTCCAAGGAAGGCATAACAGTGGATCCATAAAATGTAAGATATTTCATGGAGCAGGAAGCTCCTAGGAACATGGGTGATGTGGGATCCTTCATGGGGTTAGCAGGGTATTACAGGAGGTTCATTAGGAACTTCTCGTAGATTGCTTATCCTATCACATAATTACAAGGGAAAGGAAAGAGGTTTGAATAGAGAGAGGAATGTGCAGCCCGTTTTGAGTAGTTAAATAAATTGTTGACACATGCTCTAGTGTTAAATATCGTAGATCTCAACAAACAATTCGTGGTGTGTAAAAATGCTTGCAAGAGAGGACTAGGTGGAGTCCTTATGCAGGAAGTACAAGTGGTATGTTATGAGTCACGGAAACTAAATGAGCACGAGCAAAAATATCTGACACGTGATCTTAAGTCGGAAAAAATCATTCATGCATTGAATATGTTGAGGCACTATATTCTTGGCATACAATTTGTATTAATGATTGATCACAAAGGATTGTAATATCTATTTGACAAACCAAATATGAATGTCAGGAAAGCTATATGGTTGGCCATGATCAATGAGTTTGATTTTGACATCAGGTATATTATAGGTAAAGAGAACAAGGTTACAGATTCTCTTAGTAGGTGGATAAAGGTAAATCATATAGTAGCTATGAGCTCATATGAGACAAATCTACATGATAGGATATTGCAAGAAACTAAGCAGTATGTCAGGTATATGAAGCATATGCACAGATTGTAGAAGAGGACAAGTACATGTATAGGTAGTGGTACAGGTACAAGTATAAGTAGTGGTACAGGTGTAGGCACATGTGCACAGGATGTGGACTATTCTCTCATGGTAGATGGATTGGTCAGGTTTAG
Source organism: Pinus tabuliformis (assembly GCA_031772625.1). Classification (NCBI taxonomy): domain Eukaryota; kingdom Viridiplantae; phylum Streptophyta; class Pinopsida; order Pinales; family Pinaceae; genus Pinus; species Pinus tabuliformis. Next base: position 514,694,961 of record CM062806.1, on the reverse strand, counting down.
AGATAGGATATATGTGCCAATTAGTAGTGAGCTCAAGAAGGTGATATTGAGGGAGTTTCATGTGAAACCATATTCAGGTCACTAAGGCTATCAAAAGACACTGAAAATAGTGAAGAAGTTTTACTATTGGCCGAATTCGAAGAGAGATGTGGTCGAGTTCGTGGCTAGGTGCTTGGATTGTCAATAGGTGAAGTCATAGTGTAAGCATCTAGGTGGATTACAATAGTCGATTTTGATTCCAGAGTGGAAATGGCAGGTCACTTCCATGGACTTTATCACAGGTTTTCCGTCTAGGCAACATGATTCCATCATCATTCTGGTGGACACGCTGACAAAGGTAGCACACTTCATTCTAGTGAAGTGTACATACTCAGTAAATGATATAGCACAGGTCTTCATTAGAGATGTGGTGAGATTGCATGGTGTTCCGCAAAAGATTGTGTTAGACAGGGATGTGAAATTCACTTCCAAGTTTTCGAAGGCATTGTTTGCAAGTTTAGGTACAAAGCTAGCTTTCAATACAACTTATCATCCACATAAATATGAACAAACAAAGAGGGCCAACAGGATATTAGAGGACGTGTTGAGGATATATGTGATCTGAAAATTCCTCAACCGAAATCCCTACTACAACAACTGATAATGTTTCTTCTATTTGTTAAATTAATCAACCAAATTATTTGTTGTTTCCTACGACAAATATCAAAACATATACACTACAACCTTCACTTAATTATATATTATGTGAAAAACAAGATACTAATCAAGAAATAAAATACAACACCAATGACATCATTGGTTTTGGACAAATGTCCCCGAAAAAACCCAATGTGGGAAAACTGGTGCAACAGTTTTGAGGATTTTATTATTATGTAGTAGTAAATCTGAGTACAATTCATGGATGCTCAGCTAGCAATCCGATACAAAGAGGAACTGGACAAAATGTATGGTGAAGTGCCCCCTCCCTGTCACTTGGAGAATCTAAGTCTGATAACGCTAAACTGGAGCCTCTGTGTAGAACTGCATCACCCCTGTTTGGTATCACACTACTCCTTCTCTGGACCCTCTAATGGATGGAAAACTAGAATCTCTACCTTCCAGTCTCACACCCTAACTCCCGGCTACTGAAACACGATTTCCTTAGTAGAAATTTCATTTCCCTCTAAGGATTTCACTGCCACTATGTTGGCTCTGTGTGGGCCAAAGCCGATCTCTCTCTAGATGTCGTTCTACCCTCTCTCTACCTCTTACTCTCCGGCCCAGGTAAACTTCCTTCTTACAGATACTCACTGCCCCTCACTGCTAGAAATCTACTAGATCAGAATTTCCTCCTGTGAACTTCTCACTTCAAAAATTCAATCTCTTGATCTCTCAGTGTGTTTTCCAAATGACCCTCAAGCTTCCCTAAATAATCTTCTCATTAACATTCAACGACCCAAATTAACATCTAATTAATGCCTAAGATCATTTTAGCTTTATCCTTGTTTTCTTGTAGAATTTACACCCACAATTAGATTAATACCCATTAATATTATTAATTTCCTATGTTTAGACTTAGGGGCCCATTAAAAAATATTAATTATTTCAATAAAAAAAAATTTGGGTGGAATTTCACAAAACGATTCTGGGTTCTTTGGAATACATGTGCCCAAGCCTCCCTGCGAGACTTGAGGCCTAGAGAACATTTGATGCTACCCTAAATCAACACTCCCTCTTATCAAGGAATGTGCTCTAGCAATATACGCTACTGCATACTACTCTGACTCTGAAGTATCGTCCTCTGTGTTGTTGATGTCTGACATGATGTCCACCAACTACTGCATTGCTGCTACAACTGTACTGCTGCTGGTACTACCACTGTTAACACTAGACTGTACAACAACTCCCTCTCAAATGTTGCATCTGTGTTTCTAATAGCACTTCTACTACACTACAAACTATTGTTGCTACTCTATTAGCAACGGAAAAAAATCCAAAATTACTGAACTAACTGTGTTCAGTATGATACTACATGAATGTTGGATCCTGACTATTGCTAGTATCTACACTGACCCTCTGAATCTACTACACTGCTACTGACCTCTACTCTGTACCATCTTCATTGCTACCAACTCTGCTCTACGTTGTTTAGTCTCTGACGCTCCTAGACACTGCAAATGTCTCCCCGACATTCCTCGGCACCATCTGACGCTAGTCCATCCTGCTACTTCTGATCTGGGATCCCATAGTAAGGAAATGATCCTAGAGGTGGACTCCTCAAGGATCCTACCCATCTATATCTCTTTCGAACTACAACTCCAAATCAACCCACCTCCCTCCTAGAGTTATCTCGGTTGTCATGGCGAACTCCTCCTCTTCGATCTTCATGGGCGCAACCTTCAGATCTTGTTTCTCATCCTTTTCCTTCTTCCTAAGAGGACACTATGTATCATATTGACCCATCTCGCCACACCTGAAACATTTGATCTTTGAGACATCCTTCTTACATCTCCACTGCTCCTATTGTCCCTTCAATGCAAGGGTTGTATTATCCTCCTCCTCCTTGGGATTCGGCCCACTCCTGTTACTTCTGTCAAGTTTAACCTTGACTAAGTCTCTCCTTCGCTCCTCTTGTTTTAGAGTTGCCCACATCTCATCCCAATTTGGTAATGTTGCTCTACCCAGGATACTGTGGAAAAATACTTGCAACTCATATGAAATATAATTGAGGGCCAAGCTAACCAATTATGAATCTTTAGGTGTATGCCCTGTAGTAAAAAATTCATCATGGGTTTCCTTAAGCTTCGTGAGGAATGCATCCACACACTCCCGCTTTTCCATCTGAGTAGATCTTAACTTCTACTCCAAGTACATCTTCCGCTGCTCAGAATATCCCTGATATAATGTAGCCAAGGCATCCCATAGCTCCTTAGTAGTCCCTCTGCTAGCAACGTGACAAACCACATGATCCTTTACTCCATTTAGGATCATCCTCTTGGCCTTCACCATTTCTGTTTGATACTTTTTCAGCAGATCTGGATCTGCAGGCACAACCACCACACTGTCGACAAATGTCTTGAGGGCATGCTCATTTAGAAGGAATGACATTCTAGCCTTCCAGATGACATAGTTGGATGCTCCTTCCAACTTGCCCTGATCCCTCAAGCCACTGGTTTCCATTTCTGCCACAAATGTCGAAAATATCTTTTCTCCTTTGTGCTGTTGTTGGGCTAGCCTACGCACTCCCTACTGGAGTTAGTAAAATTGCTTCCCCTTACTATTGCTTAGGTCTAGAGAATTCAGATTCCTTGGCTAAGAATTATCTGACGAATAAATTCCCTTATTCGTGCTTCTCTTCTCTATTTTGACGATTTTCTGCCCAGCAAACTTCATGTAGAAAAATCTGTGTCCCAACAACTCTCCTCACGATGAGGCTTCAATGTTGCTCCATCTTCCCCGGTAAAAATTCGAACTAGGAGTCCTTCTCTCCATCGAATCACTCAGAGAGAGACTGCCTCAAAATTTTAGCCCTCCAGCTAAGTACTGTGTAAACTCTCTATGGTTTCGAACTGTTGGCTCCGACAGCTTTTCGATCTCCCTCTTCTGCTCAGTGCTAGAATCTCTGGCACTACCCTTCTTACTTCACCTGCAACTCTGATACCATGTGAAAATTCCTCAACCAGAATCCCTACTGCAACAACTGATAATTCTTCCTCTATTTGTTAAATTATTCAACCAAATTATTTTTCATTTCCTACGACAAATATCGAAACATATACATTGCAGCCTTCACTTAATTAACTATTATGCATAAACAAGAGACTGAGCAAGAAAGAAAATACAACACAAATGACAACATTGTTCTTGGACAAATGTCCCCACAAAAACCCAATGCAAGAAAATAGGTGCAACAATTCTAAGGGTTTTATTATTATGCAGTAGTAAATCTGAGCACAATTCTTGGATGCTCAACTAGCAATCTGATACAGAGAGAAACTGGAAAAAAACATATGGTAAAGTGCTCTGACCCTATCACTAGGAGAATTTGATTCTCATCATATTGAAATGCAGCCTCTGCGTACCCTTTGCATAGCCTTTGCGCATAATTGTGACAGTCCCACACAGTTCCTACATCACCCCTGCTGGGTATCACACTTATCCTTCTTTGGACCCTCTTCTGGTTGGAAAATCCAAATCTTTGCCTCCTAGTCTCACACCCTAGCTCCCAGCTACTGAAACTCTATTTTCTCAACAGGAATTCGATTTCCCTCTAAGGCCCACACTACCACCATGTCAACTCTGCGTGGGCTAGTGTCTACCTCACTCTAGACGTCATTTTGCACTCTCTCTGCCTCGTACTCTCTAGCCCAGGAAAACTTCTTTCTTTCGGATACACATTACCGCTCACTGTGAGAAATCTACTCAATCATAATTTCCTCCTTAGAACTAAGTTCTCACTTCAGAAATTTGATCTCTTGATCTCTTAGTGTGTTTTCCAAATGACCCTCAAGCTTCCTTAACTAATATTCTCGTTGACATTCAATGGCCCAAATTAAAAGCTAATCAATGGATAAGATCATTTTAGCTTGATCCTTGTCTTCTTCTAGAAGTTACATCCACAATTAGATTAATACCTATTAATATTTTTAATTTCGTAAGTTTAGATTTAGGGGCCCATTAACAAATATTAATTATTTTAATAAAATTGTTTCTTGTTATAATTTCCCAAAACACTTTCTGGTTTCTTTGGAATATTGTGCCCAAGCCTCCCTACAAAATTTGAGGCCTAGAGCACATCCGATGCTACCCCAAATTAAAATGTGATGCACCAACAATAGAAGTGGGAAGAGTATATTCCACTGGTAGAGTTTTCTTACAATAATGGGTATCAAGAATCTTTGAGGATGAGTCAATTTGAGGCATTATTTGGGTGGAGTTGTTATACTCCTATTAGTTGGAGTGATCTAGTTAAGAGGGTGTTAATTGGTCCAAACATGTTGGTGGAAATGGAACAGGAAATGTAGGTAATCAAGAAGAATCTGAAAGCAACATAGGATAGGATGAAGAGCTATGCAGATCGAAATAGGTTGTTTAAGGAGTTTTAGGTTGGGGAGCAAGTGTACTTGTGCATCAAACCGAAGAAGAGATCCTTGTGGATTGGATCATGTGCCAAGTTGGCACCTTGGTTTTGTGCACCTTTAAGGATTCTTGAGAGGATTGGGCCAATAACCTGTCGACTTGCATTGCCTCTGACTGTGAAAGTCCATGATGTTTTCCATGTGTCATTGCTTAAGAATTATGTTAAAGATGTTGATCATGTGATTGACTGGTCTATGTTGCAGGTGGAGCCAGAAGGAGAATTCCAGTTGAAACCTTAGTGCAATTTTCCAAAGAAAGATACTCATGCTCTAGAACCAAGCAATCAAGTTGGTTAAAGTGTAGTGGAAGCACTTTGGGTCCGATGAAGTTGCATGGGAAATTGCAGATCAGATGTGGGCTATATATCCTTCTCTATTCATTGGTTGAGCAAATGTTTGGAATATGTTTTGGTATATGTTCATATGTATATGGATTTAAATACCACCATGAGTTATGTTATAAAGCTCCAATAAGCAGTATGGGTGTCATGTCATTATGATGTTATATATGTCATGTTGTCATGTTGGTTTTCTTCTTAGTAGGTTGATCATTATAAATACTAAATCGAGGTAAGTTATAAAGCTCCATAGTAATTATGTTTTTTTTATAACATTATTATGGTTGTAGGTCTCATTGAACACAGAGGATGGTGTTCCCCCAAGAGGGAGGGTTTTGTAACAGTCCTGGTAGAAAATCTATGTAAAAATTAATAAAATTAAAATAAGACCTTGGTCATGGGACACGTATTCCAAGCTGAATGTTGGGAAAAAACATAGTGATGGGGATCACATATGATTAATTAATGGCTAAGGCAATTGGCAAAGGCAATGGTTAAGGTTTTGGAAAGGCAAAATGGCATTTATTAGCATTTATTTATGAAAATAATGGAAATTAGGAGAAAAGGAAGGTGAAAGGTCACATGTTGCATGTGAGGAGGAAATTGAAGGAAAATAATGGAAAATTGAAGAAAATAGAGGCCTCATTAATAAAAAGGCTTCTGAGGATCATTTCATGCTTTTTGCTTTTTGTTAGTTTAGTTTTGGAGCTCTCTCTCTATTCTCTCTCAGTTATACCCTTGGACACTTAGAGTTTTCTTGGAGCACCCTTGGAGGAGTGTGGCATACTTGGAGTTTTGGAGCAATAAGGAAAAGGAAAATAAGGAAAGCGCAAGAGGACATAGGGATCATCAACTACAACAGGTTTTTCTTGCAGGTGCTGAGTTGCATGTATATTTTCCTCACTAGTTTTGGCATGCATGGCATCTGCACATGGAAAATTTTAGGGGCAAATTTTCGCCCTTGGCCTAAATTAAGGGGTTTTATATTTTTATTGGGCGAATATTTTGTATCATAGTACATTGTTACAAATTGCCTCAAATTTATTTTATAAAAAAAATAGGTATGGAGGTTAGCCCACCTTATTTTAAGGGAGAGGGTAAAAAAAGTAAATTTAGCCCTTGAAATTAGGAGTTGCAATCTTCCATTCGCCCTCATTTTCAAGAAAAAGTATTTATGATAGTTATAAATAAAAATATAAATACAGTGGAGGTATGGTAAATAAATAAAAGTTATTTTTATACTTACTTCAAAGGTATGGTAAATAAATAAAAATACAAATAAACTAGAGGTATGGTAAATAAACAAAACCTCTTTTTATATTTAGTCCATAGCCCTCTTTCTATTTAAGGAGGCTCAAAAACGAGGTTTCATTTAAGTGAATCCTATGGGCGAAATACCATATTTATAAAAGAGGTATGGTAAATTAATAAAAATATAAATAAACTAAAGGTATGGTAAATAAATAAAACATTTTTTTATATTTACTCCATATGTCACCTTATATTTATGAACACGCAAGCGTGTAAATAAATAAAAATATAAATAAAGTGGAGCTATGGTAAATAAATAAAACCTCTTTCTATATTTAGTCCATAACCCTCTTTCTATTTAAGAAGGCTCAAAAAAGAGGTTTTATTTAATTGAATCCTATTGGCCAAATACCATATTTATAAAAGAGGTATGGTAAATTAATAAAAATATAAATAAACGAGAAGTATGGTAAATAGATAAAACATTTTTTATATTTACTCTGTAAGCCACCTTATATTTACGAACACTTAAAAAATGTGTTATATTTAGGTGAAGCCCATGGGCCAAATACCATGGGCCAAATTATTATTAATACCATGCAAAAAAACACTATTAACCCTAATATTAGTATTAATAAAAATAAATATGGCACATGGTATTGACCCATGGTATTCACATGGAATGCACCCTATCTAAAGGGGGGAATTAAACTATCTTTACTCTGGATCAAATATCGTGATATGCAAACTAACGTAGAGTGAAAAAATATTTGATCCCTCTCGGGGCTTGGTAGATCAAGAGTAAAAATGGATCTTGTAATTTAATGTCACTTAAACATTTTAACTTCGTTAAAATAAAAAAATAAAATAAAAATCAATTATTAATTTTATTAATTTTTATAAATTACTAATAGTAGTTTTTAAGCTCCAGGTTTATAATAACCTATGGTATTGACCCATGGTAATACCATGGTATTAATGTGAGCATAGACTATTTAAAAGGGAAATTCTATCAGCTTAGATCCATCTTAATTCTGGGTCTACCAAGTGCTGGGAGGGATAAATAGATTTCATCCCTCTAAGAGTGGTAGATGTGGAGTTAAGATGGATATAGGTTAGTTTTTATGATAATGAAGATATTAAATAGACTTAGGAAATTATATTGTAAAAAAAATCGTAAGGTGAATGGTTAAAGCTACATTTAGTCACTTCACAAAATTTAGTAAAAAATACCGATATCTCCATTAATATTGGTTTTTCTTATTTAACAAAAAAAATTCAAAACAATGAAATCGTAACTCTTTCCGCATCACCCTCGCAGAAGAGAGATAATAGTTTCCTAGATTTCCCACCATTTTTCAAACATTCTCAATATGATATCTTCATGAGTTAAGGTACTGCTCTTGGATTAGTTGTTTGAAAAATATGTTGGTTTGTACAACCTTTCATCTTCTCTGTTATTCTTAGTTTGTCGTAATGATCTGTAGGGGTTGTGTCACTGCACCGTATTGTCCTAAAAGGGGGAGATTGTGCACCAAAAAGGAAATTAATCCACATGTTACAACGTTGTTAAAAATGGTATGAAGGTAGTGAATTATGCTAATAAGAAATTTAGATTGGGAGAGACATAATTAAATTTTATTATTTAATTGAAGATTTCCAATTAAAATAATAATAAATCTACATTTATATATTTATATATTGATTGGAAGGCTTCTGACAACGGTCACTTATTTCCATTAGATCCCCTTCAAGCCTTTGGGATACCTACTACTTCATTATATTATATAGTTGGGGCTTGCTACTTGTTGGTGTGTTGGGATAAACAAACTTGATGTGTTTTTTTATCTCGCAGTTGAATTCTATGGAATAAGAAAGAAATTTGATAGCTTGGCAAAAGTGGTAGCTTGACAAAAGTGGTAGAGAAAACATTAATCTCTCCTACCATGACAAACATGGCCACTAAAACTTGCAACATTGTTTATAGGAAGTGAAAATTATGTTTCTTTTTTCCAAACATGTATGTTAGTATATTACAATTTAATGAATATCTTTTATTATTATCATATATGGTTTCATACTTTATCAAAACATTCACCAAGGCTTCACAATGTTTTATTATTCAGTGAAAGATTTTCCAAGATCTTACAAGGTTTTATAATTCAGTGAAAGATTTGATAAAATTGCCTCCCATTTTTCCTATGTATCATGGGGATTCGCCCATTTATTATACATATAAATTTAGGGTGGTTCTTAAAATTTTCCCTGCATATGCATGTGGTTTTTTGGTTATGATCTGTCATTGACATGGAGGATTACCTTGATTGACAATGGATTTGCCTATCATTTCCATTTCTTGGATAGCCATGGTGTTTTTTTTTCTTGTGATTTTGGCCACAGGTTGAGTTATTAGTTCCTCGAAGCCTTGTTTGGACAAATGCTCTGGAATCCCTCTAAAAACTTGGGTTGAGTTACTAGTCCTAGAAGCCTTTGTTGGAGCCCTAGACCGATTTGGTAGAGACCAATTTTGTGATGGTTATTGATGTCCGACCGTGAGGTGGAATCACTGGTTGAGGGTTGAGGTGGTTTGGCCTCTATAAGCCCTAGGTGGTTTTGATTGATTTTTTTTATGAGATCCCACATTCATGCTTGGAATATGGCACGAGGGTGATTGGTTGAAAGAAAGGTTTGGTTCAGCCTATTCTACGGTCGGGTGGTTCATAGAAGTCCCATACCTGGTCGACTTATGTAATCATCAATAAGATCTCTCTTTCTCCTTGGTATTTTATGGGTAAATATACTTGTTTATGTGTGGCTTATATGGTTGTTATATCCTTGATATTTCTTTTGGTTATATGCTGGTTATGAATGAGTTTTATGATAGTCAAAATGTCTGGCTCTCATCATGTTTTGATTAATCACTGAATGTACAATGAATATGTGGCTTAATATATGGTAATTCAGTTATTGTGATGAGGCATCAATGCTTCTTTGTGATTTTTAGATAAGTATGAGACCCCTATGCTCATATATGTTGTTTAAACCTATAGAATTTATATTTGTGACTCGTTTGACAAAATACTTGTCATGGCTAGTAGGGGTCCAGTCAAGTCCTTGTTCAATTAATTAAGTTTGTAGCATTATTATGTTGTTATCTTTCATTTATGGATGTGTCATGGAGTTCTGGGAAATGACCTGAGTACTGGTCCTAAAAAAGTGGCAAAAAATTTGGAGTCACAGGCTCATAACTGCTTGGGAAATTCAAGAGTTGCAGGCACACCCATGTTGTGGGAGCAACTGGAGGGTCATAGTCACACTCATGTTTATCTCATGGGAGCGACTATGGGTTTAATGCAGTAAAAAGTTAGTTTGTCGCAAGGGCTACTCACCGGGAGGGTTTGGATGGCTCCTAGGGGTTCTGTAGTAAGTTTTGTAGGTCTGTGATGTTGTGTTTTGTCAGTTCCACTTCCTTAACTCACACATGGGGAGTTGAATCATATCGTATTAATGCTTCATCCCATGTTTACCCTAGTTGGCCGGTTACTTAGGTAGATGTGGGAGGAGGGTGTTACAACCAACTTGCTTGCCATATTTAAGGATCTAAATGCCCAATTATCATATGTTTTGGTTATTATCTCTAAAATTTGTTACCAACACGAGGCTCGCAATGAGTTTTCCACTAGATAAATTCCTAATTATTTGGAAGGAAGAATATTTATCCGAAAGTACAAAAGTCTAACCAGTTGGTATTACATCGGAACACTAATTTTGAACAAATAGATGTTGAATTTTTCTCCATTTATCATAGTACGAGAAGCACCAATAAAATCTAAGAGAATGGCTTTTAAGGCCTTGGTTCTCTAAGATAAATATGGAAAAAAATTATATCATCAATAAACTATTGATGAGTAATTGGTGTATCATTCCCATATCTACGGATAACTATGGTGATGCATTTCCATTTTCACTTTAATATATTGGTCCATAACTTCAGCGGCTAGAATGAAAAAAAAATGTGGAAAGGGGTTGCCCAATCTCAAACCATGAGAGGGATTGAAGGTCATGGTTGGGGATCCATTTAGAAAAATAGAGAAAAAGGGTGTTGAAATTAGGGACCTAACCCAAGAGATCGATAGAGGGGAGAAGCCAAAATCATCCCAAATCAACCTATCATAAGCTATAGAGGTCTAACTTAATGAGCATGCCAATGTTTTTGGATTTCTTATGAGAGTGTATGACTTCATGGGTAGCCACTATCCCATCTAAGATTTGGTGACCCTCTACAGAGTTTGTCTCCTTAGGATAGATATATTTTTTTGGTAGGGGTTCGAGACAATTCGCAATAGTATAGCATATGATTTTGTAAATCACATTACAAAGGGATATAGGTCAAAATCCACTAGGATCATTATATTTACCTAGATTGGGTATTAAAGTGATAAATATAGAATTTAGACCTGACCATACCTTTTGAGCGCACCAAGAATCCTCCACCAAGGTGTGGACTTTTGATCCAATGAAGGACAAACTTGATTTGAGGAAATCTGTGGTGAATCCATCTATGCCTAGAGCTTTGTTACTGGGCATTGCCATAGCTACTTATTAAACTTTTGAAAACATTATGGCCTCACTCTGATCCAGGTGAAAGGTGGATAATATGGGCTGTAATGCATCTAATTGTGTCTCATTAGTTAGACAAGGGTTTCGTGAGCATATCATGATAATATGAGACCAATTCTTACTCTAACTCTTCATGCTACAAAATTCTTTGCTCCTCCCTTCAAGAGAGAGAAAAAATCTTGTTATGGTGGTGGTGTTTAATCATTTCCTTATGCAATAATTTTTTGTTCTGCTACCCCTCTTTTAGCCATTATATCTATGGCTTTTTCCTCCATATATTTTCCTCTTATTTCCGCCTCTACTCCAACTTATTAATCAATTGTCCATTTTTCATAATCATATCCTCAATACACCCCTTTAGAATAATTTGTTGTTGAAACACCTACATCTGAGCCTCCATAGATTTTTTATCCATGAATATGTTGTCAAACTCATTTTTATTCCAATCCTTTATTTTTTCTTTGAGTTCCTTCAACTTTATCTGAAATGTGTGTAGTGATTCCTCCCTTGTACATTTATCTCTCCCCACTAGGTCTTGGCTTTATTCAGGAAACTCAGATCCTAAAACCAAAATTTTCAAATATTTAAAGGTGTATTTATGTGGGAAAACATTCAAATCTAGTTGCAGCCAAATAAGTGAGTTGTCTGACCCTAGGCATGGAAATATAGCCACTTCAACAAATATTTCTCAACCCAGTAGAGATTTTCATATTAGAAACTATTCTAATCGACTTGTTACTTTATGCTTCTCAACTCTACGATTGTTCCATGTAAATATCCCATTGATGGTGTCAAGATCTATTTCCCTTCAGCCATGGAGAAGACCTCTAAATTGGTGTGTCTCAGGATCCAATATTTTGATACCTCCTTTATTTTCCCCTAGAATTTTGATGAGGTTGAAATCTCCTCCTACAATCCAATACTCATAATGATGGAGATCTTTGTTAACATAGATGTTGTACAAAAAGGCCATCTTCTTTGTAGGGAGGTGTGACCCATATACTATTATTAGGCATACTAGTTCCTTAATGAGAGAAATAAAAATCTTCCAGAGAGGATCCGATAACACACAATCCATTCTTGAAAGGATACCTTAAGAGGATTCTAGAGAACAATAAGGCCCCTAGTTCTTCCTTTTTTTTATCCAAGGCCATAGTCTTGCATCCCTAGCAACATTGTTCAATAATATATTTTACCTTCTCACTAGAGACTTTTGTCTCCTATAGGAAAAGTATTGCAGGTTTCTCTTTGTTTATTATATCCCTTAGGTGCCACTATTTTCCTCTGCTATTAAGGCCAAATATATTCAAGGTGATAATATTAATTGGGTATAATGTTGAGAGGAGGAGAAAATCTTTGGAAGCACAACCACCTACCCTGAAGTGATGAGATACTCACCCCTATTCTTGATTGCTTCTCTGGTGTTTCTTTTTTTCTATGATTATATATTCCTTACCTTTGTCTCTTTATTTTTGAGCATCCATTTCTAGGTTTTGCGATTTGTTCTCTCTGTCTCTTCCCAGTCTTTAGTTCCACCACTGGAGATAAAGATGATAATATTGGTTTTTCTATTCATCTGAAATTGCTTATGAATCCAAGTGAGATCACTCTTTTATAAACTCCATAATAGATTGTTCATATTCACTTAGGATTCTTGGTTCTCTTATACTTCTATCACAGTCTCCATGTTCACAACTAGCTCCTTTATTTCTAGGATCTTATTTGGGGTTTTGTGGGTATTTATCTTAGTATTAGTTTTCCCCTAGGGATATATCTTGTTCTACTATACAACCATTAGATTCTCTGGCAACTCAATTTTATCTTCTTGGGCACCGATCACTAAGAAGTGGTTCTGCACTGGAATAATATTTATCTCGGTTTGGGTCGACTAATTCTTAGGGATTCTCACTTTGTTTACCACTTTACGGAACCCATTTGTATCATCACAAGATATATTTTCCTGTAGTTCTACTTTCATGATTGGGAAATACTGAAATAGGTTTCCATACTCATCATGTCATTAACACCTGAAGGGAACGTGATTTATTGGGTCCAAACTTCATCATGACAGGAAATTTCAATTTGTTATGAGAGAGGCTAAGAGATATTAATGTACATGCATAATCTTGTGTAAGATTTATAGCGACATTTCTTTGTGACCTCAAAGATATTCACGAAAGTGCCAATAGAATTTTCAATGCCCTCAAAAATATTAGGACCCCAAAAATCACCTGTCAATGAGAAAAGCATCACCCAAATTGGGGCTTCCAAATATTGTTCCTTCTCTGGATTGTAACACTCTTTCTAGTACGTCATGAATAATTTTGCAAATTATTTTATTTCTTAATTGATAAATCATCTAGCGTAGACAATTTTATACTCTTCTAACAATATGATAGATATTTTACAAAAAAAATAATAACTCATATATAACATGAGGTGGTGAAGGATTTATTATTAAGGACATTAATGACTAGCTTCAAGTCACCTTTAGAATAATTATTTTGAAGCTAAATATGTGGTCTTCATTTATTCCCAAAGTGATCACATCGAATTAAATCTCATTATTTGTGTATTTAATCATGAATTTTTAATATATATTTATAATTCCTTGTCAATTATATTTATTGAAAACTCTTTTACCTCAACTTAATTTCTAAATTGCCTTGGATATTCCATTGGATATAATCATGCAATAGGTCTTAATATACTACTAAAAATACATCAATACTATACTATGTTGCATGATGATTTACTTATCTATGACTTTTAATAATATTAAGAACTTATCATATGAAATATTTAACTAACTATGGTATAAACATGAAATAATAGTAGTAAATAATTTTATAGGATAATGTGTTTCTTGAAAATAAACATGTTTTTTGATCTATTTTTGGTTGATCTAATTGTGCGTTTATCAAAAATATGCAAAGTGGATACTCATTAGAATCAGAATATACCTTTGCATCTAATGAGTTCCTACACATGAAATTTTAGTAAAGCAATAAGGAGATAAGTTGAAAATATGAAAAAAGGTAATGTTCTTCTTTCCCTCCCAAATTATTTACCCTTATGCTTGAAATAAACATCTTAAAGCCCATTAGTTTTTTAAAAGTTAATGTTGATTGTACACTTTTTTTAGGGCCCATCTTTTACCTTGAAATTTTTTAGATGAATAATTTAATGTACCAACCTCTTTACATGCTAGAATAGTAAACCATTAGCCATATTTCACCATTATTGACTATGTTGGCCAAAGTTAGCAATGGTTGAGCCATATGTCTATGAAACTCCTAATTAACTAACCCTATCAACCCTTACCCCCATAACACACTTATACCCTAACCCATTATGTCTTGAATCCACTAGATAGAGGATAGCCCAAAACACATTAACCCCTAATATACTATGACACATAACCTCTATGAAGCCTAACACAATGACACATTAACACACTATGAATTGAAATGCAGTAAGCCCCTAATATAATATGACCCTTGAAATAATCAACCCTTAATACACTACAACTCTAGACATGTTATCCCCATAATATAATATAACACCTAAACCATTACAACCATCAACATAATGAATAGAGTTTTTCCACAAAAAAAATTGTCTAAGGAGTTCTAGGATGGATTAGAAATCCTTACATAGATTTTTCCAAAAAATATTCATTCATTATGAACAACTATGAAAATATACACTCACTTATTAGCCCTAAACATAGTACACTAGAAAAATACCATATGGCCCCCAACACAATCATAATCGCCCCAAACATCCTAACTACTGATGGTTTATTTACTGATGAATGTAGTGGCATCCTTGTTGGAGAATGTAGTAGGACAACTATTAATTCAGTTTCTCCTTAAACTTAATAATTGCTTGTGAACTTTATTTATCTTCTTGTTTTTCTTTATTAGATATTCTTCATCAAATAATTATCAATAACAGAATAGTAAATATAATGGATATAGAAATTAGGCTCCAAACCAAGGCAAAACTGCTCTAAGGAGAAAACCAAAAAAATCTCTTATCTTCTTGTAGAATCTACTTCAAATGAGAAAACCAAGATCCAAACCTCAGGATCAACACCTCCTATTAGCACTAAGTCAGCCCTCTAAGAAGCCCTTCGAATTAGGTTAAAGTCAAGCCAAGTCAACAAGATCCAAACCCTTCCAGAACAACACCAAACTCATAATTTCAGCCTCTAGCTACAATATTTCAGACCTACAGTAGGTTTGTAACTTCAACCCCTACAGTAGCTTAGTATCTTCATACGTGTGAGAGACATTAGGGAAAAATGTTGACCAAAAACTTGATTTTTCTTTCTTCTTGATCCGACTTCTTTTCTCCTTGTCTTTCTTGACTTCCTTATTGAATTTATCACTTTAGATCGAACTCCTTGATTGCAGATCACATTGGTTTCCAAATGTGGTCGATAAACTTATATTTATGCTCATATGTGGAGGTTAAATAACCCTCTTTGGGCCGACTTGTCTCTAGCAAGGCCGAATTTTTATAAGAGGCTTATTTTGACTATCTTGACTCAAAATAAATTATTTTACATGGTACATATTTCCCAGATGGGTCTTATATACATGACATTGACTCTCTTTACTCATGAAAATAAATATTATGACATAAAATACCTTAGAAGAATGAAACCCATGCTTTAAAAATAATATTTTTCTTTCTTCCTTTTCTTGTTACATAAGATATACATATTGATAAGAGTGCAATGACAATTATGAAGACTGAAAATAGTTACATATTCCAATACTCCCTCTTATTTAGCGAGGTATTCATAATTGTACAACTAGTATATAGATATTCTCAAACTGAAGAGTTCTCATAAGAAGATTCAGACTGGAAATCCATCTTTAGGCATCAACATTATGACCAACATTGTCAACATAGTAAGACCTTAACTTGACAAGCTATTTTTAATGCAATAATTATGGAAGGGGTTACATGAGATACCACACTACCTCTACAAGGCACACACCACATCTAGATGTTCACTAGGTATTTCCTTTTAGGACTATTATTATCTTGGATTCCCAATCCTCAAAGAACATTGGTCCTCTTCAACCACTCTTATCTTGGATACATGTCCAATCCTCAAAGAGTATCAGCCCATTTCCTATCCTAGCTTTTTCTTCTCTCAAGGAAATAAAAAATGCTTATCTAATCCTCCATTCTCCATTCTCCCTCCAAGGCCTTCACTTAGACTTCCAACTGTTAGTCTTTATCAAGTGCATGACACATGAATGACAGAATACAAGTGCGATCTACATCGTCATTCTCTGTCAACTAGAGAGTAGATACACATTCCCTCTTGATTAGGGAATAGAGGGAATAAATCTTTGCTCCTATTTAAGGAGACTCCTTTATCCCCTCTCATATACAGAGGAGATTCCTAACATCTTTTCAATTGGGAAGTCATAATCACAAGCTCTCTAGCTTGTTTCCATAAGAGTATCAGTTACCAGTTCTTCATGGAGATAGAAACATGGGTCCTTCTTTCCTTCATATCTGATCATATTGATATTGTTTCTTCCTGAATGTTGTAGAGCCATCTTCTTGCATTTAATTTTGTGATAGGGTTTAGGCCATCAATTTTGCACATCCCTTTTCTCTAATAATCATCAATGAAGGCATTATATTGAGGCTTATCAAACTTCAAGTTGGTCATAGATCCTTTTGAACATGAAAGTGATTATTTCATCTTCGTACACTGCTACTTTTCAATTCCAAGATGATATAAACATCTTGAGTTTACAATCCTCTAAGAATTATTGAAAACATTCATTCAATCCATATGTTCTTTGAATTGAGTACAATACCAACAATTGAACTTGTCTCAAATGTCTTCATGTATTCTTGCGACCTCTTTGTAGGTAGAAAAACAATACGTTAACCAATATCAAAATATAAATATCAAACTTACGTTATCATGATGGACCCTTTCTTCGAAATATTTACATACTTGAGTCCTTTGAGATTAACATCCTTTCATATGATCCGTCTCCACATTATATAAGAATCCTTCCATGCATTCATTTTAATTAGAGTTCCCATGGATCAAACTTGGCAACCAAGCTACGATATCTTCCTTGGAGTTGTCAATGCTAACTCCCTTTCTTTTTTCTAGAGACTATACTTGATGTTGATCATCATTGGTATATTTATGCCACGCAATATTGTGAGAGAGTCTTGATCATTCATTCCAAAGCAAGTTAAATTTCTATTTTTGAGAATCATGTAGCTATATGGCACAATTTTATATCCAACTCTTTCTACAAGATTCTTGTAAATATGAACCTTACTGTAGAGAGGAGTTACTTAAAATATGCATTCCTTTGCTTCCATACAATCATCTAGCGATCTTTTCTTGAACGAGCTTGCTTCTTATGCCTATCAAACATAGGTTTCTTTCCAAAGAAATATTTTAATTATTCCTTTCATACTTGTAACTTCACCATTACCATTCCTTCATCCTTTAGATATAGTGTTTCCATACTAGATGGAATATATACCAGTTATAATGCTTCTTCCAAGAATCTTCCATAATGATGATTCTTATAGGATCTTGATGATCTATCTTTGCAAAATGACTACCTCTATCATGATTTTATAAAATCCTTGGATGAATAATAACATGAAATATGGTTCAAATTTTCTCATTCTCTTTCAAACTAGATGATATTTCACAAAGAAAATTAAATAAGTAGATTCTAGTTTTTGTACTATCATGTTCTTCTATCAACGTGTTGACGGTGCTGGACCTGCCAAAATTCAAGGGATCTCCTCGATATGAAGTTGCAACTAGATCTCACACTATTTGGAGTAGGAGTCCCAACAGTGGGTGGCAATGTTATGCCTTGATTGCGAAAACGCGTAGAGTGAAGTATCGTAACTTTGGTGAGACCAAGTGTGTGACCCTGCGGAAAGTCAAGTACGATGCATGAAGGTTCCAACACACGAAGGGAAAAGAAAGTGCACCTCTTGGAATCTTGTAATATTACACAACTTGAAATGAGCACATGAGTGTAATTACATCACAAGCTAAGATGTAGAATAGTCCATGAGTTAAAGTTATGAATACGCATTCAACAAGATTCATACAAATGAAAATGAAATAGTTCATAAGAATAAGCGTAAGTTAAATAACATACATTGCAAATACAACAAGAATAGTCCTACTATATTCACAACATATGCATGAAAGCATGTTGACTCTAATTTTAATATAAGTGAAGTTCCATTCATACATACACCATTGACGGACCATTAGCGCCAATAGTGGAACATTAAAGTCATGAACACATGGTCCTCCAAAAACATATACTCGCTTTGTGCTACCGAGAAGCCAAGACTCTTCACAATACTCCCAAGCTCCTTCTAAGCCTAAGCCTAGCCAAAACTTTGGATCCCAAAAGCCCTTTACATGAGTTATGAGGTTCTATTTATAACAAAGGGGTGGGTGACCCTTCAACTCCCTTTTGTGACCTTTGGACTACCCTCATGACTCTTCAACTTCTTTCAAATGACTCATTACATTACATCATGACTCTTCACGTTCCAATATTGAGACTTGGAATTTCACTTTACAAAATAATTACTAATAATATTACGTTCTACACTCATACCCATTTAAGGCAAAATAGGGTAGAGACAACTTGACAGCCTAACAAGACAAAATACTATGATGCTTGATTTTGGGAAAACTCTAGCTCAACAACTTGCACTTGATGCTTCTCAGTAACATATTGGTGCCAAGCTTGGTACTGTGTGATGATATCCCCAAATTTCATGATGGTGTCTGGTTGGAAGCGGACTCTAGACTCCATGGCATCTAGGTACAATGTTTTGGAACCAATTTCAAGTTTGTTGTAAAGCATGAGAAACATTGTTCTAATTTGGACAGGACCATTGAGGCAATTCTACGTTCTGTCTTTTCAGCTCCAAATCTTCCATGGTGCAATTTGTCTTAGCTACTCCAAGTAATATTCGATCTCCTCTCTGAATTGGTTCTTGGGTTTGGCTTTGGTGAGTGAACCAATTGATGGGATATTTTGAGTTTTCACCAAGACATGAAAACTACTAAACAACCATACATATGAGGCCTGAATGCTACCAATAAATGAGGCGAACTGCTTATTGTTCTAAATCAACATCTGAACTCTCTCCTTCTCTAGCTCTTCCTGTGGCTTTATTTTCTTTAATAAGTCAAGTAGTGCCCCTTTATATCACATTGTCCATTCTTGCACATAGGTGATGGCAGCTTATATGTTCTTGAGATTTTTAACGAAATATCTGCTCTGCTACTATAGGTCATGCAAGTGGACAACTTCTTTATGTATGGTCACAAAACCCTCATAGAGTTTCCACATGGTTTTCGCAAGTGTTTATACTTTAGCAAGTATCGATGCTCTCATTTCCTCTAAGTAAACCTATGCGGAAACTGCATTCTGTGCTGCTCCATAGAGTTGTTCTGCCTCTTTCTTTACAGCCTACAAGTTTTGTGCCAATTGCTCATTCCTGACTGTGAAATACTGAATGTTTGATCATGTTAATTGTGCAAAGGCCAATTTAGGTTTGACAATGACATTTACATTCTTTTTGGTGTCTTCCACTATCACCCTTTCTCTAACGAATGCAGGTGATGCATGATCATCCATAAAATACTTTCTTTTTTCTTGTACAACCTTCTTTTGGAACTCATCAAATGACAGATTGTACACATCCATTATCAGATCATCGCCAAGAGGAACACCATCCCATTCCTCCCTCAGGGTTGGCTCTGTTGTTGGAGATGGTGGAGACTGAACAATGGCCTATGGTGTGCTTGGCATTAGATCAACATCTTCATTCTATGGATCCTCTTCAATATCCATATATGTCACTTCAATCAAGTGCGCAATCTGCTGAGAAAACTCCTGATTCTACATATGCTCTGATCCAGGTGGATGTTGGTGGCCACCCACCTATCCCATTTGGACCCCCACAATTGTCTCTTTCGGCTCTTTCAGTTTCCTAAATTGTAGCACAATTTACTATTTTTAGCAGTTTTTCGGGTCTTGAACTTCCGGAGCTGTTTTGAGGCCCTAAACAACGTTTTTTTGGGAATCTGGGGCAACATGGGTCCATGGACCGATGTTGCCTCCCAAAGTGGTAGTACTCGGATAGATCTTTCTAACGAGCTATCGTGCGCGTCAAACGGAGATCGTATGCCAAAGTTACGACCCCGGGAAATTGATGTACCAATTTACCCAAACGGGGTCCACAATTTGGCGTTTCATCTTCTAGGGTTAGGTTTTGGAATGTGAAGGGTTTTCCATCGTTTCTCAACAATAAATAGGCCTTCGAGCCTCATTGTAATGTAGTTTAGAACAGTTCAAAGGCATGTAGCCGCACATCTCTTCTCAGAGATAAGCTACCATTGCCCTAGTTGGTTTATTTCCATTTCTGGTTGTAAGCATATTTCAGTATTTTCCATTAATGAAATGAAGTATTATTTCCGCTGCATCTCTGTATTTATGGTTATCGCATCTCTGTATTTATGGTTATCTCTGTAATCTATTGCGTTCCTGCTTAAATCTGGATCAGTGGTATTAGAGCGGTCTGCTTTTTCTCTGTTTTTCTTTGCATGTCCCCAATGAGGTCGGGATATAAGTAGTTAGGGCTTGAACTGGTCGAACCTTTGCAAGACCAGCCTCGCAAATCCCGACGGCCTCCCATGGCGGGTGAGAAGAAAGACGAGGGGGCAGGAGATCCTATCAAAATCTTGCTCGAAGAGGCGCTCGAGCGGCAAAGGAACGTGATGATGGATAGCTTTGCGCAGATCCTTCAGCGGCTACCCAGAGGTGACGCATCGGCTTCCAACAACGACTCTGGAAATGCCACACCCTTCAAGGTACAAGTTGATTTTGAAATCCCCATCTTCGAGGGTCAAATAGATGCAGATGCTGTAGATAAATGGTTAAATCTGCTAGATGGGTATTTTTCTGTTCACGAATTTTCAAGTTGGGAAAAGATTGTTTTCGCTCTTCTCAAAGCAGCCCCCCACGTCAAGGACTGGTGGGAAACCTACTACGAGCAGAAGAATGAAAGCACAGGCTCACTATTTTTAGCCGCACCCACTTGGAATGACTTCGGGGATGCCATCAAGGAGCAATACTACCCTGTCGGAACCTATGAGGACAAATACATCAAATGGACCACACTGCGGCAAGGACGAGACCAAGATGTGTCGGAGTTCACAAACATTTTTCATACCCTTCGCACACAGTTGGGTATAAAAGATACTGAGCTGCATCTGGTACTCAAATACCGTGGCTGCCTACACAGATACATCCAGGAAGAGATGGGGTTCTTGAACATCTCCTCACTCGGCACAGCATACCGATACGCTGTCAAAATCGAGCAAAAGTTCAAACAGAAGAAGCGAGACTTTGGATCTGCAAATCCAAAGCCCAAAGGACAAAGCCAAGGCAGGGTGACCCAAGACAAACCGTTGAAGCCGCAAGAAAAGAACAACACCATGAAGCCGAAGAAGGACACAGGGAAGTGGTGTGAGTTCCACAAGAGTCCCACTCATAACACAAGTGAGTGTCGGACCAAGCAGTCACTGGTGGCTGAGTTGAAGGCTTCCGAATCAGATGCATGTTCTGACCCTGAGCCAAAACCCGACAAGGGGAATGGAAAAGGGAAGCAAATCATTGATGCGGATCCCACCGCCACTGTTGCCACCGCCAAGATCCAGAAAGATGAGCCCAAAAATCCAGAGGAAGGGGAACGCCTTTTCCACTCACAGATGTGGGTGAAGGGTTCGCCGCTGCAATTCATTGTCGACAGTGGCAGCCAAAAGAACCTCGTTTCAGCAGAGGTCGTGAAGCGGTTGGGCCTACCGACTACACCACACCCACAGCCGTATAGTATCGGGTGGCTTCATGAAGGACGAGATCTCAAAGTTCACCAGCAGTGCCGCCTTCCATATAGCATCAAGCCCTTCACAGACGAGGTATTGTGTGATGTTACACCTCTGGACGTTTGTGATGTATTATTAGGCCAGCCATACTTGTGGAGGCGACATGCTGTGTATGAGTCCAGGCCTCGTGCTGTCATTATTTCTTTGAATAATTCATTATACAGGATACCAAAGGTAGCCCCACCTACTGCCACATCTTTGATCACCGCTAAGAAAGGCAGCAAGCTCATCTCATAGACCAGGAAATTCATCTGTCTGGCTCACTCCCAAAATAAGGGAAAGATCGTTGCTACATCCATGACCCCTGCAAAGGGTTCCTCCATGCAGCAGCAGCAGCAAAGGGATACGGTCATGACAAAACACATGAACAACTTCTCCTCACCCACATGGGTACCACACAAGTTTCAGGTGGGAAACAAAGTCTGGTTGCATCGACAGAAAGAATGCCTTACCAGAACCCATCAGAAGCTCAGACCACTCCGACATGGTCCGTACACCAGTACCAAGGCTACGGGTAACAATGCTTTGAAGCAGAGCATTCCTCCATTCCTTCTCTTGCACCAAGTGATCAATGTGGACTGTTGTCGACCATGCTTCCCACCATTTCTGAACACATCAGAGATTACAGAACAGCTCACCAGAGACCCAGCTCAGCAGAAGCTTCCTCATCTCAGCGAGGAACTCAACGCAATGGGGACCATTGCTTCCTAAGGGGGAAGGAATGATCCAGGTGGATGTTGGTGGCCACCCACCTATCCCATTTGGACCCCCACAACTGTCTGTTTCGGCTCTTTCAGTTTCCTAAATTGTAGCACAGTTTACTATTTTTAGCAGTTTTTCGGGTCCTGAACTTCCGGAGTCGTTTTGAGGCCCTAAACGACGTTTTTTTGGGAATCTGGGGCAACATGGGTCCATGGACCGATGTTGCCTCCCAAAGTGGTAGTACTCGGATAGATCTTTCTAACGAGCTATCGTGCGCGTCAAACGGAGATCGTATGCCAAAGTTACGACCCCGGGAAATTGATGTACCAATTTACCCAAACGGGGCCCACAATTTGGCGTTTCATCTTCTAGGGTTAGGTTTTGGAATGTGAAGGTTTTTCCATCATTTCTCAACAATAAATAGGCCTTCGAGCCTCATTGTAACGCAGTTTAGAACAGTTCAGAGGCATGTAGCCGCACATCTCTTCTCAGAGATAAGCTACCATCGCCCTAGCTGGTTTATTTCCATTTCTGGTTGTAAGCATATTTCAGTATTTTCCATTAATGAAATGAAGTATTATTTCCGCTGCATCTCTGTATTTATGGTTATCGCATCTCTGTATTTATGGTTATCTCTGTAATCTATTGCGTTCCTGCTTAAATCCGGATCATGCTCACCTTCCTCCTCAATTACTAGTTGGTTTTGTTCCTCCTCTTCAATCTATATCAACATTGTTTCTTCTGCCATTATGCCTTGCCTTTGTTCTTCTTCCTTCTTCTGCTTCTCTTCTTGTTCTCTCATTTTAAAATCCTATTCTTCCTTCAGTTTTTGTTCTTCTTCCTGCAACTTATGTTTCTCTCTCTTCCTTCACTCTACTCTCGGTATCGTCTGCTTCCTCTTTGCTTCTGCTACTAAAAGTTCCTTCATGACAATAGGATTTTCTTTCATCTTGCATCTTTGTTCTCCCTCTGGATTGTTGGTAATCTTTCTCTTTCCCTTGTCCTGCATGGGATTGTTGCCTTCTGCTATTGTTTCTTCTAGAATTGCTACCCTCTATGGAGTATCCTGTGAAGTCCCTACTAAAATGAATGGCTTATGGAGTATGGAGGCATTGTAGCAGCTCCTCCATGGATCCTCCTCTATCCAATGAAATTCCCCACTGATCCAGTGAAAATAAATTCTCGCACAATGGTCTCTGCAAATACCACGGGGATCATATAGATTAAAGTCCTGAGCACTGAACACAAACTTCACTATCTCCTTTCCCTTGGTATCTGTGACTGTCAAGTTCTTTATCTCATATAATCTAATTTGTAGAGGAAGAGTGGGCCATGGTTCTTTCTTCTTCCCATGCAAAGCTACTGACAACCATGTGGTGAGATGATATGACACTTCTTGCATGAAAAGCTTGTTAGTGGCATACTTTGGTAAAACATGCAGAGGCTTCTCTCCGCCAAACACTCTAAGGAAGGTGCCACTCAATGAGGCATACCAATATGTGATGTATGTTATTGCCTCCATTTTTCCTTGTGACATGAAAGGTGGATCTTCTTCAAAGATGAGCTTGTAAAGTAGGATGATAAAGTGGTTAGTTAGTTGTTCCATTACCCCTCAATGACTACAATCTAAAATAAGCCTGCAGTAAATATGCACAACAATTTTTCATGGTGTCCATGTCGAGTTCATGCTAGGGAACTACTATTGTGCATAGATTGCATCCAGTAAATATGCAAAAATATAAAACCTAGCTTGCTCACCCTGGGGAGGACTCTGGGCCTGTGCTACATGGGATCTCAACTGTCGAGCCAACATATATGACTAGTTGAACTAATTCCCCTCGTTCACAACCTAGTTCAATAAGACTTCCCACCCTTAAGGAAAGGTATCGATGCTCTGCAAACCATGGATACTGAAAGCCAGGATAACCAAGAGATGGTAGGCCTTCCTAAGAGACTTTGTCTTGTATAAATGGGTGGGTGTCTATCGAAACTTTGATGGCTCTTTCGCCCATCCTTTGACAATGTGTTTTGTATTCACATAGCTATTGGAGGCATAGAAAAATGTGTCCATGAGCTTCACTACCTCGGGCAAGTGATACATGTTCTGATAATCTCCTGCCCGAAAGGTATCAAGATTTTATCCGCTAGCACTACTCAATGTCATGGTCTTATCATGAATGTGTGAGACAATCTAGCTAATGACATCTGCACATGGAAATGATGGATATATGCATAAACCTTATGTAGTCCTTATTGTCAGATACTGAGATAAACATGTCGGTCCTCTAGATCTACCTCAAGGCTCTTTGTTGAAATAACAACATTAACTTGCTACCATGTTAGCATTTGTTGGGTTGTGTTATATTCTTTCCATGACTAGCCCACGTAGTTAACTGGGGGATTAGAGGGGAGCGAATCCCCCCCTTCATTGCACCGATTGTGTAGTGGGGGGGAGGGGGGATCAAATGGGGTTTGAGGCATACCTATAACCCCACTTTATGGGGTCTGGGGTAGTGCCCCAAAAAATTTTGGTTTTGGACCCTATGTTAGGTTGGGCAGACCCACCTATGGTTTTAGCATGATTTTCGCACATGTTTTTTGGATGTAATGGTTTTCGGTCCATGGTTTTGGATGCGATGGTTTTTGGTCCATGGTATTGGATGCTTCAACATGTATAAATATGTATTGTAACATTGAAATGAATATAATGGAAAATCAAGTTGGTAGTCCCGGTTTTGGGATCCAGGGGAAAATCTCTGTGTATATGTGTTATGCTCTCGCATTGTTTATTTTATGTGTTTTAGAATTCGTATGCAGGTAATTTCTATACGGGGTTAAAACCTACAGTGTTGACCCCTTTTCTATAAACAACTAAGTGTATGCATACACTATAAAGTCTACTAATGTTTGCTCAACTGCTTCCCCAGTATTGATTTCAGTGGTGCCTTTTGAAGCAACACTCTTTGGTGCCATGGTAACAGTGACTGCTAGAGAAAAATGCTTCAAAAGTGTGGTACCTATGGGAAAACAAGGACACTCATGGAAAGAAAACATTAGCTTCAGCAAATATACCTTCAAAGCATGATCACGCAGTAAACAGGGAAACTGGAGAGAAGGATTGTGCAATTTTTATCAACATGGGAGACTTGCTGACTATGGGAGCTCTATATTGCATAGTCCCAACAGCCAAGGGTGAAGCTTGAGGCTTGATATTGCACTATGCACAATCCCAACCTAGGCATAGATTGGGAGAGATTGCGCATTGTGTAGTCTCATTGGTCGAGGT
Source organism: Pinus tabuliformis (assembly GCA_031772625.1). Taxonomy (NCBI): domain Eukaryota; kingdom Viridiplantae; phylum Streptophyta; class Pinopsida; order Pinales; family Pinaceae; genus Pinus; species Pinus tabuliformis. The sequence continues at coordinate 514,668,645 of CM062806.1, read as the reverse complement.
GACAGGATGAGCCCTAAAACTGCGCAGTAAGTAGTTGGGCTAGCCTATACCGCGCACTGCACAGTTCTACAGGCCAAGCTTGTGGTTTGAGCCTTAATATTGTTCAATGCCAGCTGGACAAGGCAAGATATGGCCAAGGAAAGTGTAGATTTGCATAGTGGAAGTGTGAAAAATGAGCAGAAAGGACTGATGATGTGAGATTGAGCTAAAAAATTACCAAGTATGAGTAAATCAATGCATATTAAGTCTAGAAACTGATCAAACAAAAGGAAAATCAAGTATGTGAGGAGAGTCTCTGCAACGAAAACCATCGGTGCAAAAATAGGAAAACCAATGCGATGCGAAAGTAAAATGAAAAATTAGAACAACACTTCTAAAAATTAAAACAAGTTGAAACACCAAAAACTATGAAGAGGAATAAGCAAAATAATACCCACACAAGCAAAACAACAAAAAGCGACAGAAAAAGTAGCAAAAGACGACAAAAGCGAAACTCACCCAGAAAATCGATGACCATACCAAAGGTTCCTTGATCTCCTCGAGAATTCTAGAGCTCCAATATCGAATTTACAAAAGATATCTACAGGCAGTGATTAAATATATTTGAGTGAATTAGGGTTTGTGACGTGCATGCCTAAAATCAAGGAAAAAGTGACACTTGGGAGAAGTTTGTGGAAATAGCGGAAGTGCCTCCTTCAGGATACTAATAATAAATCCCTATTTTTTAGGGATGATTTTTATTTTTTTCTTTTTTCTTTTTTTATTTTTAAGCGAAACTTTCCATGCATGTTGTCAGGAAAGATTGCGCAATTCTGGTAAACTAGGCAACTTTGCAGCTTAGTGCATTGCTCATTTTTTGAGCTCAGTGAGGGCTTGTGAAATTTCTAGGCTCATTGCTAGACTACCTTCCATGACTACATAGTTTCTCAGCTCAAGGATGACTTCCAGTCTGAACTATACAATTCCCATCATCAAGGTTGATTTCCCTCAAGGAATGTGTAATTTATGGAAGCAAGCCTAGAATTGTTGTGTGACCAAGTCGGGAGATCAACTTGTGAGTTAGAAAGATTAGTTAAGTGTGGAAACATGCAAACACAAGCACAAATAAAAAAGATAAGTCTCAATCAAAGCATGAATACCTAAAACAATGCAAGATAGGCTGTTATGGATAGCAAGGAAGGCTCCAAAATCAAAGCATAGGAAAAATTTTGGAGGGTGGTTGTGCTGCTACAACACTGGCGATAGGGAAAATTTTAAGGATGGAAATCTATCTTAAAGTTTAGAAATTTTGGTGAATCTTACTAGTCCCTAATATGAAAACTATAAAATATTTGGTCATATCTTCATAAAAATATTCATATTTATAATGATTTTATATATAGTATCTATATCATTTTGGCGAGCTTTAAGGTAAAATAGTTTTCTACTATAAAACTTGGGCGAATTAGTTTTAGAAAAAAATGGAAATCAACGAATCTTTTTTTTGGAAAAACCATGAAAAAATAGCCCACTTGGGAATATTAGCCCCTAAAATTTTCCTTTTGGCAACACACTAGTACAACTCCAGCTCTTTGTATGGACCTTGTCTCATGCAAAACGGTTCTAACTCTTTAGGGAGTATTGTTCAGTTCAATTATTGTCACAACTTCTTCACTTAGCTTGAGTTAAAGATATAGTCCCTACCATTCCCTTCATCGCAACACACATATCAAGAAATGCCAAACTGAGTTGTTTTGATTGGGGATGAGGAGTATATAGATGCACAAGTAAAATAAAATGTCAGAGCCTTAGTTTTCATATCTGGTGTTGCTCCGCTACCAACATGCCTGAACAGTACCCTGACAGAGTCACTTCAGGAACACAAGCATTGCTCCGCTGCCAGTGACCCTGGAAAGTAGCTCAACGAAGTTTCTTGCTTCAGCTCTCTTCGCATGAATCCTTTATCTTCTTTCACCCTTTATTTCATTTTTCCTTTTTTTCATTTTTATTTGTTCAAAGAACTGTGGATAATCACTTATTTATTTCGTGGGGTGGAAGAGGGATCTCGACTTACTGAGAGAAGAAGAGGTTATCCCTTAAGAGAAGATATTTATATACACCTATGACATACTTGTTAAGGTTTTCCTCCCCTCCTTACTCTACTCAACTTAGTTGACAAGGATTAACCAAAAAATAGAAGACCAATTAGAGTAGGCAGTACTAGTTAAAAGTGCAAGCATCATGATTTCACTGTGACTTTCTCTGAAAGGAATGTATTTTCCATCAGAGTATCATCGACTAAAAGGAATGAAATATTCATGTAAAGAGAGGGAATACATATAAAATGAAGCGTTGGTAGCAGTACAAATACCTCTTGGACTTCCCCATACCTGTTTGAGAAGCCAAACATGGTCTCATGTGGAAGCTATCCTATCACTGAAAGAAAATAAAAGAAGAAAATTGTGGAGAAAATCAAAGAAAAAAACAAGAAAAGCAAACAACTACTCCTACTCCTAACCTAACGATGAATAGGCCAGACTCATGTGAAATGATACTTCTAATGCAGCCACCGGTGAATTGGCTAGCCTATGTACGTAAGGGAATTCATGTCAAGAAAGATATACAAGCATCACAACAAACAAAAAAGATAAGGTATTACAAACCAAAATGTTTGAAGTTTGAAAGAACGCGCAGAAAAGAAAGAAAGACACATATATGGGAGACATTCTGTGGGTGCATGGTGGTGTGTAGACACATTGTAACTTGAGATATGTTTTGCACTACAGATCTCTCTACAATAACAAATTTGGACTTGACCTGATTAAATTTGATGATTGTTGATTTTCCCTAATATCAATGCTATGTGGGCATAGTAACCTTCAATGACTTATCTATGTATTTGAAAAAATGGTTTTGTATTGGCCTACTTTTTCCTAGCACAATGATTGAAGTATTGATAGTTACAATTCACTATGAAGATGGAACCTACATGACTTATCCTTGATGAATGCATTTGCATCTAGTGACATAAATGACTTGTATTATGATTATGAGAATGTGTTGATGGAGTTTTGAATTGATATTGCATGATATATGACAAACTTGTTGGAACAATAATAACTAAAGTCAAGACTTGATATGAGCTCTACCTATCACCTGGTTTAAATAATTAATATTGTGATATTGATTACTTTGATAATAGTTTTGATCTGACTTCTAAACTCTGATGCACTGAATTTGTTGATAAAACATTGATTTATGTAAGGTTGATTACATTGGCTTAGTAAGGCATTATGCTTATAGAGAGCATTGCATGAAGCAAGCTCCCCGGTCTAGATATGTAACTATTTTATAGTTATCTTATGAAGTTAGGATGATGAGTTCCAAGGTATGGCTTTTATTTTGATTATGGTTTTGGTTTTACATACTGATGGTCTGCTCTTGACAGGTGATGAACCTACGATGAATTAAGTCAGAGCGAGATGGCTTCTAAAGCTTGAAATGATGTATCATGGCATGATGAATCAATTTCTGAAATTTGGGAAAGAAATTCTATATTGCAAGGTTGTTGAAAAACGTTTTTGAATAATGGGACTCCAAATCCTTGGATACTCTAATTGAATTAAAAGATGTTAAATTTAACTTGGAAAACCGACAATTGATTGAAGCATTGATGCTCTGTATTTGAACATCCATCCGTATATATATATATATATATATATATATATATATATATATACACTTGAAGTGCATAGAACCTGAATAAATTCATGATTGAGCTGCTTCATTCACATAGAGTTTCCACCACACATCCTTTGAAATGCTTGCATGAGATGTACTATTTTTGAGATTGAGATATTTTTCCTATGATATGTGACTGCATGGATGTATTGTTGTTAAGAAATATTATTTTTTATGAGCACATATTAGTGTTTCCTTAATATGACATATGGCATGATATTATTGATGACAGGTCGATAACTTTGCACTCAACCGAGATTGAGTATTATGTTGCTAGCATGGATAGCTATGAGGCGGGATGTTGAAGCTCCTTAGAGACCTGTCTAATCAGGATCTGAATATGACATGGATACATAGTGATGATAGATAATCCCATATATATAGTTGGGACTAAGATACTTCCATATATTGAGACAGTGCAACTATTCGAGACAAGCTTAGGCTTGTGATTGAAACTATTATCACCCCAAGAAACTCTCCTAGGTTGTATATCAAAGATGCTCGGGAACATTACAAACTCAACAAAAAGTTGGATAAATGGTGGATGAATGAAAGAAATGCTGCATATTCAAGCCAGATAACCACTTCTACTATGCTTAACCCTAGACATGGGTGAACACCCCCAGACTACAAGGCTTTAGACCACCAATTACTCACAGTTTTAAAGGAAATGTGATGATGGAGAACACTGATCACACCAGCAGATGCACAAAACCCTGTGATGTCCAGCTGCAACCAGTTAAAAAAGGTCTGTAAATCTGTTTCCTAATACACAGACAGGATGACAGCTCTCTGGCATTAAAACAATAGAAACTTGCATAGAAATTCAATGATGTAGCTATATTCTAACACAGAGGTGGGATGACAGCCCCTCTAATGCTAAGTATCAACAGCACATGAATAAATACAGAGTAGGCACAGCCTGGAACGAAGAAGAAGAAGTGGAAAGTGAGCAATCAACAGCAAAAGAAGCTTGTATTAGCTGGAAATGAAGACCAGAAGCTGCAGGTGTCACAATAGTTACAGTCTCTAGAAGTTGAACTTTACAATCAGAATAACATTCATCAACCTCATTACATCTTTTCTCTAGGTATATATGGAGGTTGAATACAAAATTGCTCTGCATAACTCATGCATGGAGGGGTCATAACTGACCACCAACCGCATTTACAATCAAATATGGGTCTCTGATACAGTTTGATTGTTTTTAATGAATAAAATGGCTCTTTTTGTACTTTGATGTCCTTCCTGAACAGGTGAAATATTAACTGAATAAGTTTCCATTACTGTTGCATGGTTGAACTGCTAGAGGATGTCCTTTCTGTCTTTAAATGCAGTTGGTTGCAAATTAAATGTGCTGAGTATTTAACCATGAGCTCCTTTTTCTTCAGGTGCACATGACCGCTATAAACATGAAAATTACATTGGAATCTGGTTGGAGGCAATGAAATACATAGAGGTAGATTAATCAGCGAAACAAATCCTAGCCATCGGATGATAAAAATCAACGGTGGAGATTGCGCGGGAGGAGCTATCGGGAGATGACAAAGAAGATGCAATGAGGGCCGTCGGATCATGTGAATGAATGGTGGAGATTCGATCTGAGAGGCTATCAGGCGAGTAGGCGAAACGGAGGATCGTGGGCCGTCCGATCGCAGGATGGATGATCGGACGACTATCGAGCGGCGGAGGTGAACACGGGTTAACGAGCGGGGAACCGTACCGGAAGGGCGATAAGCGGTTTTCTCACACCACTCTTGGTGCTCGACGGTATCCATATGAGGGTGACCGATCCAACGAAAATGTGACATGTGGCAGGCAGGAAACCGCTTCCCCGCGGGTTAACAGACGAGCAAGTTCACGAAGAGGGGGAAGCGTACACCGTCGAATGATAAGGTGGGCATGGTCGGACGGTCGAGGTAATAAACATGTGCTCCGGGGTTGATGTGATAGGCGAGGGGTGGGCCCAGGGTTTATTAAAGCTTAGGGTTATGAATTTATTATATGCGCGGGGTTATAAAGGTTATCGAGGTTTATAATATTAAAACAATAAAAACGCCCAAAAAGCCTTTAATAAAGGTTTATGTGGTTTAATAGCATTATAAACAAAAAGCGCCCAGGAGGTTAGAGGAACATGGGTTTAGGCGGGCTTTTATAGTGTTAAAACAAAATATGCCCGGTAGTAGGTAAAAAAGGGTTTAAAGGGGTTTAAGGGGAATTTAAGAGGAAGGAGGAAACATAGGTGGTGGGGAAAATAGGGAGAGACCATGATAACCATTATAAACCATCTCTGAGCCAGCAACCAAGGACCAAACTTATTCCTTCTCCTGGAAAATCAGCAGTATGTAGCAGAGCTAACAGAAACCTCCTTAAGAGGGAGGATGATTATGGTATTCTTTTGTGATTTATATGATTATTTATTATCTAATTTGATATTTGATTTGATGTCCTATATGAATAGGAAACAACTACTATTGAGACAAGCACATACCAGATTTGAGTATGATGAGAGTAGCGCTGATCGAGGACATTGAGCCAAATATTCCTACCTTTATGAGATCCTAAGGTGAGGAATTGAGATATAGGGCTCCTGGGGTTGAGGGAACTCTAGACAATAGGGTATGACCCCTATCTGTTACCCATAGGGTTAGAGATGCTACTCCCCTATCTTCATAGGGTCAAAGAATGTTTCTCCCCTATCTGGCCTTTGCAGAGTATACCCCAATTGGCATCATACCCACAAGTAGGGCTTGTCGGGAATATGACTCCTCATTTGGCCAATGAGTTGAGACTGTACTTGGGATGTACAACCCAATTCGATTATGATGCAGGTATTGTACCACATGACTATTCAGGGTCATCGATGGGAAGATCAATAGGAAATAAGATGGGTTGAGATAACCCTATACGGTTTCAGGTTGATTTTGAGCTCCCTGATGTGATACCAGGGTCGAGATGTGCTCCCCTTTGCATTTGGATATCCTATTGCTAAATATTGGGTTGTAGACATATAGCTCCCCCATGAGACTCTAGATTGAGATGTGCTCCCCAATGTGATTCTAGGTTGATATGTGCTCTTTGATGATATGCTCTCTGATGATGATTGATGATGATATTCTGAGTAGTAGCCCACTAGAAGATATTTTGGATAATAGCCTGATGGATAGATGGTGTTAGCTTAAGCTCCCCTCCAGTAATAAATTATTCTTCTTTTACAATTTCGACAATGTTCAACATACGAGCAGAAACAATCAAGCGATAAACATGAAAAAGCAAGGGATAGATCGAGATGTAGATTGATGATATGTGATGATGAGATACTTGAGATGGTCATGGCATGATGACTACATGATAGAGATGATCAGTGATGATACGTGATGACACTTGAAGATACCATAATGGCATATTAATCGATGGACAAATATTGACAGGTGGAATTCTTCCTAGTTGAGAGGGAGTGTTAAAATTATGCAACTGTGGTCAAATTCCACCTTGGACAGCTCATATGATGAAGATAATAATTTCAATAGATTCCTCTTTTTGAGAGGACAAAAATCAACCTAAATATCACTTTATTTGGAAAAGCAGAAGCTGGGTTTTGAATTTATTTATTTACTTATGTATATTGGATTAGGTTGGCCCTATGCACATGTACAATTGGATAGGTCAGCCTCAACATCAAGTCGACCCTCATGAAAGCCTATAAATATAAGAGACCTCAACCTCATTTGGACACAATCTTCAAGCAATCTCTTCTCTTTTCTATTGTTTGTTTCGCATAGGATGGACAAAGGAAAGCTTGCACAAAGGGTCTAAAACTACATGGTTGAAACTTGAACATGTCTAGGCTTTCTGAGTTTTGGACACTCGCATGTAACTAAGGTTTTTGTCCCTAGATCCTGGCACTGTGTGGTCTAGGGAGTGTCCAGTAAATCTTAGAAGCTCACACAAGGTGTTTAAGGGAGTGCCCGAGAGGCTAGGGTTTCTGCAGTGAAGTTGAACCTCAGATGCTAGCATGTAATTTTCCTAGGAGTGTCCAAATCTATCTGTTGTCTTATTGGGGCTTGACCGAGGTTCAGAGATGATTTAGCTAAACAAATCCTAGTACTACTGGCCCTTTCGGAAAGATTCCACAGAGCACGGACTAAGGTCTCACCTGAAGTAGTATGGGAGGGTGCTAGAACCAGGTTTCCATACCCTGGAGATGTTTGATGGTTTCAAGTGGTCTGTGGTTCAACCTAGTGCACATGTCACTATGCACACCAACCTGTACCTCACAACTTGAGATGTTGCCTTTGCGCAACCCTTTTCAGGGGCCGAGTAGTGTTATTAGCCAAGTTCCTACTCGTAGTCTGATATTAGTTGATTTTCTTAACTTATTTGTATGCTTTCTGTTATACTTAACAATATTCACAATACAAGTGCACATAATTGGTAACGAAACTTCTCTTTATTATTTTCTTCCTTCTGTTACAAACTTGATTCTACCCTGTGCACTTAGTTTCAGGGGTCCGCGCACTCAACTGCGGACTCTACCAAGCCTCTGCACACTCAGCTGTAGAGCCTCTTCCTACTACTATGACCCAAGACACTTAGACTCTTGCTCTATGCTTCGCTATCTTTTAGACTCCATCGATTCATTTTTCTTTGTCTTGACAACTTAGAGCCTCACTCTATTTATACAATCCCATGGTCTACAGACCATAGGTAGGCCGACACTACATTCAAAACATAGGGCGAACAACCCTATGACTCTAACATACAATTGGCGCTCCGCACTTGCAATTCATGGAGCTTTACAATAATATTACTTAAAACTTGGGCTTTGAGCCTCAAAACATGTTGTGGGGGGATTCCATGCCCAATAGGCCCCCAACACAAACATCGTGACTCACCCTCGAGTCACTATGTTGGCACAGCGATCTTGGCGTGGAGTCCCTCTATTTGGTTCCGAACTGTGCCAATGTCTGCAGTGCATTGAGCCACTACCTGTTGGACCTGCTGCATTCTCTCTTCTAAAACCTCTGTTTCCAGCGTGCTGCGCTGCATCTGTGCATGCATCCCTTGAATCTGTGTGAGCTTCCATTCAATATTTGTTTTGATTGTGATGGCTTCGTTAATCCATGGTTGGACATGCACTTTGAGGACTGATTCCTTGTGGCGTGCCATTTCCACCTGCTCCTTTAATGCCTTGGCTTGCTGCATCCTTACAAGCCGCTGAGTAAGGACTACTATATGTGCAGTCCCTCTAATGTTGTCGTACTACTGCTGGAGTTTGTGTGCCTCTGTTTCCAGCTGCTGGATGTTGGGATCCTCTTGAAAAGTCGTGAGGACCTCCAGTTCCTGCTCCAACATATTCGTACAGTCGCACACTGCACCTCCAATATCTTCCATCCCTGCTGCAATAGCACTGGCGCGTTGTTCTCATATTTTTGGGGGAGTGGAAGGTTGTACCTTCAACCACAGCTCAGCAATTTGAAGGTTCAGCTCTAGCTGAACCTTTATTGTCTCTTCTCACCCATCGTGGACTCCACTTGCCAAACTGTGAATCCCTACTTCTACCAGTAGATCTGTTGCGATAGCCAGCTCTGGGATGCATTGGCAAGCGTCATCTATCGTCTACACCAACCTTTTGTTCTGTGACACCAACTCATCACACTGCAAGTTGAGATACTCCATATTGATCTTTGGTTCACTAAGAACTTGGATCGCGCAGTTCTCCCTAGCGTGCATCTCTGCTATGATCCCATGCTAGAGCTGATAGAGCATTTCCCGGGGAAGGGCAGCTAGATTAAGGCCAAGGCCTTTCATGATGCTAACCGTCATTCGGTCCATCGCATCTGATTATACTAATACTCCTAGCAATACTATTTTGTTGGCCATCCTCGCGCACAGCATCTGCTCTGCTGCTGAAGTGCCTACTGCGACGTGGGTAGACAAGGTACCTTCCTAAGGGGGTCGCACCTGTAACTCCTCAAATTGTGCCCTGAGGGCCCCCAACACACTCTGGTGCTCCGTCATAAATTCTTGAAGTGCTTCACTTGTGACATCGCGAACTGTTTTGCTAATGTCATGTTGATCACCTTCGATTAAGGTGATTGGGTCAATGGCCAACTTTGAAGCCTTAACCTTTTTCCTTGGACCCGATCTCTCTGCGATGTGTGGCCGTTTGAGTTGTGTGGACATGGTCCCTTGGTCCACGCTCCCCTCTGCTATTTTGGTGTCCTCTGGCTCCTGCCCTAAGGAAGTTGCTTGGCCCTCCTCTTCCTGTGTCGTTGATGCCTCTGCTTTCTACGTTGTTGCTACTGCTTCTGTGGCCTTCTTTTACTCTGCGGCTTTTTGTGCCACTTCATGCACTACCCTTACCTTAGCTATCACTTTTTCGTTCCGCCTTCTCTTGGCCTGTTGGGTGATGCGCAGCTTGGCATCATGCTTATGTTTATGTGCTGCTGCTTTCTCTAGTTTCGCCAAATATGGGGCGCGCCACTCGAGAGGCCATGTCTCCAATACCATAAAGATCGCGTCATCAGTGGCTACAAATGGTAGCTTTGTCCACTGCTGCACCGGATCCTTTCACGCCCTGATGTATATGTTGTGCATGTTCACCTTGAATTCTGCAAAACTCTGCAGACTATTGTGCACCGTAGGCAATAGGTGCGACCTCTTGTTGATCCACATTCGGATGCTCACCTCCATGAGCACCCAAAAAATTTTAGTATCTCGAATCCGTTTCACATTCTTGGTGGCCCAGAGTGAAGCGTACTTCGCAACGTCTGGTAAGTCTCGGTCAATGTTCAAGAACTGACTATCCTTCGGCAGTTCTCCCGCTACCAACAAGATGGATAAGAGAAACCATGTGTAGTGTAAGGTCTTACCCTGCTCCTGGGCCTCGCGATAGTTTAACAAAAACTCCTCGCAGAGCAACTCGGCCCAGTTGAACTAGACCCCCTCCATGCACTGTTCGACCAATGCGACCACCGGCGATGGTACCTCATCGGCGTGGCATTTTCTCATCACTTTACTGGACAGGAGTTGAGTTGCTATGTGCACCCCCTTATCCTTGATTCTGGAGATGGTGTAGCCCCTCTTCTTTTTCTCCAGCTTACACTTTTCCTTCATGGCTTCTGTGAGAGCCAAATTGCTGCCTTTTCCAGCTATAGTGGTGGGGTCCTTTCCCTTACAAGGGAGCCAGGAAATACGATGGATGAGGTCTGTCATGATGGGAATAGGCTCCTCCAGCCATAGATACCCATCATGCACCAAGCAGAGCAACTGCCTGATGATGAAAATGGTGATGGGCACGTGGTGGAAATGTGGTATCCACAAAAACTGCAGCAACTCAGCCTTTTCCACACCGCGCAGCCATTTTCGTGGCTCTAATGTTATCATTGCCCCCTCCATATTTTGCTTCATCAGATTCGTCGTCTTTAGGTGCAGGAATTTCTCGCTATCCGTGAGGTCCCAGTCTTCAAATTTCATGGCGGGCATGCAGCCTAGGTGCAAGCCCTCAAAGATAATGCCATCGGGGAGGAGTGGAGTCTGGAGTGAACTCTTTGTTGCATCTAAATCCTTCGGTATTTTGGTCTTCCCTCTCCGCGAAGGGACATACACGGGCAGTTTCTCTGCAGAGCGCAATAGTTGGATGTCCTCCTCCACGTCTTCTTCTTCCTCTGCGGTGGCAATCAGGGCCTATAAGTCTTCTTCCTCCTCATCTGTTTCAATTGTGACTACCTTCCCTTATTCTTCCATTGATAACTTGCTGTGTCGCAGATTCCTCGGGGACATGCGTACTGGTCCCATTGTCTGCTTATCCTTCTTTGGTCGTGGCATCCATGGTGATTTGGGGATTTCTGTGACCACCCCAGCGCCCTCAAGAACATCCTGTACCATGGGGGTCTGCGTGGCCTCGCCAGCGATTCCTTCTTCAATGCCCAACCCATCCTTAGTGACCATCATCATCTTAACACTGTATTCTGTCTTTCGCGAACTCAGGGGCTTTATTATCGCTTGTCTCTCAACACTCTATGCTCTGCTCAACCGCTCAATTCTCAAATGACCAAGTGTTGTACGATGGTTAGCCCTTTGAGTTTTATAGCACCTTTTGAATTGAAATTCAATCGTTCCCCCCAATTCTGGGCCATCAATTCTCTCTTGGCAGTAGATTTTCCCAAATCTTACCCATAAATCACGTCTTAAATGCCTGTTGCCCACTCCATTTGGCCTCAAATCAGACATCCCGTCATGAACAGTGACACCAATGGTCACTTCTCAGCCAGCCCGTATGGCAACACAGCCCTCTATGCGCGATCGTGAACCTTATGACATTCTGATCCTACACGCACCTCTCACAGCATGCAATTCCCAGGCAGAATGATTTATAGTCCCACGCTCCCTTTCAACTGCCTGGAGTGCTAAGACTGTTCTTCCTACGGCTAGTCAGGTGGTTGCACCACCTATGCGGGGCTTCATCCCATCCTCCAGCATAGTACGCAGAACATCCTCATCCACCATTGTGGCAATTGGCACCGCACGCTCTACCAATTGCAGTACGCTTCCCTGGTTACTGCGTTAGGCAATATGTGGTCCTAGCCACGACAGTAGAGTAACCAATTCTCGGTGATAGTCCTCTAATTCATTAGTATGATCGTATGCACCTTGCCTTGCCATCCTTGGTTTATCGATGAGAAATGCTCCCTTTATTTCATTTTCCAGCCTCTTGTTCATTACAGCACCTTTATTCCTTAGCCATACCCAGTCCTTTTCAAGTTCGTGAAGTCTAAAGTTTCCTTGTCAAATTGCTTCCTGAAGTCTTATATGTTCTGCTTCTTACAGGTGTGTGATTTCTTCATCCTAGGTTTTGTGCACTATTGGATCTATGGGTGCTATTACGTGCGAACTCGACTTCGCATGCTCCTCAGAGATTACGGCCCATGCTTCATACCACAACTTTGGGATTACTTTCATGGTTAAGGTTTTACACATGGTCCTATAGGCCCATAGAACCGCTGGTACATGCAGGTCCCAATCAGTGTGTCTCACATGGTGGACCCTATTCAGCACTTCACACACTGTGTCAAAGGCTTCCCCACAGATAATCTTTGGTGCGCTTCGTCTTTCCTGCTTCCGCTTGTTGTTCCTATTTTCGATCATGAGAGCGGTGTACGTTCGTGTAGGATGCGTACCATACACCTGTATCCATCTAGAAAGGTTGGCGTGCAAGTTGTTTCACCCCTCAAAACTTGCTCTCATCCGTAGCTAAGGTTTTCCAAAATGTATAAGCATTATCCTTCTGCATCCGCGCCAATCCACAAAACTCTACTGGTGCGTACCCCACCTCCTTGTGGGCATAGCACGCAGTGCCCATTTCAGAGCATCGAACCGTTGTTGTTCTCACACTTCGCTTTCAAATTTGTTCAGGAATTCCTCCACCAATGTCAATCTGTCATACATGGGCAGATCCCTTGCCTCTATTGCTACATAGCATAATGACCTTATCATCATGTTGCAATTTAGTGTGGTTACCTCGTGTAACCATTTCTGCCATCGTTCTACTTCTTCATCTAAATCCGAAGTGTAGGAGCTGTTGTGCTCCCATGAAATCCTAACATCTGCTATTGGATTCACGCAATCCTGCTCTCACGTGGTTATCTTGTAGATACAATCAAGATCGTCATCATTATTGTCTTCGCGCACTAGTTCTGTATATTGTGCTCTTTCGGCAAGATCTAGCGGTACTACTACGCGTAGTGACTTTTTCTCAAAAATCATTTTACGCTTCTTCAGGTTTATGACTTCGTTCATATCAGTGGCCCAATCTATGCCTAGTAGTGTGGGATAGGGATTGTTATCGTCGACAATCTCTATCACTTCAAAATCCGCCATCGCGCTCGCACCTTCAATATCCACTGTTACTCCTTGCAATCTTCCCATGGGTAAGATCTTCTATTGGTTCACCATTCGCAATTGAATAGGGGACCACTGCAATGTGGGCCTACCCATGTGTTCCCATGTCTCCTTTGGCAATACATTCCCATCTGATCCTAGATCCAAAATTACTTGATCCATTTCATACTCACTGATTTGCACAGTCAATCTCATTTTCCTTCTTGTTCGCGATGTATGTTTCCCGAGCTTTCATACTACGCGTGGCTCTCCTGACCAAGTGCACCTAGTGATAAGTTCTTGTAGTCCTTTCATAGCCCTGTTGTCACACAGCAGCTTCATACATGTCTCTAGAAAGGTAGTGAGCATTGAAGGATCCATCTCTGGTTCTAGTTGATCCTTACTATCTGAAGTGTAGGCCTCCATGAAGCTCTTCTTAACTTCCTTGAACGTCTCCTTTGTGCGCTCCAAATGAAATTCAGGTTCCTTTGTAGGAGCCTTCCGAACCCATGCACTTTCTTTAGGTTGCTTACCTTTGTCATCTCCGGTCGTGATACCACTTCGAAGCATGATATTCACATTTGGGTCCTCTTCACGTGACTCAGACCTCATCATTTGTAGATTCTGAGTCGAGGGAGGCTGGATTATTCCCTTATTGCACAGCCCCGCTATTAGTGTAGGGAAATCCTCTGTCTCATGGTTGAATTGAGTACAATATAAACATGATGCTTTGTTGGATTTTTACAATCGCGGGCATAGTGTCCTGGCCCTCCGCAATTGTAAAAAATCAATTGTCTGCGACCTCTTCCTAGTCCCATTCTACCTCGACCTCGACCGCGCCCCTGAAATCTAGCACACACCATTCCTGCATTTTGATTGAGGGCTCGTGTTTCAGTCTGCACCTTGTAGGTAGGGGTTTGATCCATCATTAGCTCATAACTTCTACAGGTGCGCTCATCATGGCCTATCGACCTACAGAAATTACAAAAAAATTGTTGGGATGTCTACGTATACTTTTGTAAGAGATGACAATTGTCCATAGCATGTTTTTCTCCTATTTGACAGATTGTGCACCATAATGCAGGTGTCGTGCTCATAGTGACTTTTTCTCAAAAATCATTTTGCGCTTCTTCAGGTTTATGACTCTATTCATATCAGTGGCCCAATCTATGCCCAGTAGCGTGGGATAGGGATTTCTATCATAGACAATCTCTATCACTTCGAAATCCGCCAACGCACTGGCACCTTCAATATCCACCGTAACTCCTTGCAATCTTCCCATGGGTAAGATCTTCTGTTGGTTCGCCATTCGCAATTGAATATGGGACCACTACAACGTGGGCCTGCCCATGCATTCCCATGTCTTCTTTGGCAGTACATTTGCATCCGATCCTAGATCCAAAATTACTTGATCCATTTCATACTCACTGATTTGCACAGTCAATCTCATTTCCCTTCCTATTCGCGACGTATCTTTCCCGAGCTTTCGTACTACACGTGGCTCTCCTGACCCAACGCACCTAGTGATAAGTTCCTGCAGTCCTTTCATAGCCATGCTGTCGTGCAGTAGCTTCATACATGTCTCTAGAAAGGTAGTGAGCATTGAAGGATCCATCTCTGATTCTAGTTGATCCTTACTACCTGAAGTGGAGGCCTCCATGAAGCTCTTCTTAGCTTCCATGAACGTCTCCTTTTCACACTCCAAATCAAATTCAGGTTCCTTTGTAGGAGCCTTGCGAACCCACGCACTTTCTTCAGGTTGCTTACCTTTGTCATCTCCAGTCGTGATACGACTTCGAAGTATGATGTTCACATTCGGGTCCTCTTTGCGCGACTCAAACCTCATCATTTGTAGATTCTGAGTCGAGGGAGGCTGGATTATTCCCTTATCACGCAACCTCGCTATCAGTGTAGGGAAATCCTCTGTCTCATGGTCGAACTGAGTACAATATAAACATGATGCTCTTTTCGGATTTGTACAATCGCGGGCATAGTGTCTTGGCCCTCTGCAATTGTAACAAATCAATTGTCCGCGACCTCTTCCTAGTCCCATTCCACCTCGACCTTGACTGCGCCCCTGAAATCCAGCACGCACCATTCTTGCATTTTGATCGAGGGCTCGTGTTTCAGTTTGCACCCTGTAGGTAGGGGTTCGATCCATCATTAGCTCATAACTTCTGCAGGTGCACTCATCATGGCCTACTGACCTGCAGAAATTACAAAACAATTGTTGGGATGTCTGCATATACTTTTGTAAGAGATGACAATTGTCCATAGCATGTTTTCCTCCTATTTGACAGATCGTGCACCATAATGCAGGTGCTGCACTCAGCCCTACTTGTGCCTCCGGTCTCAATGGCATCAGCTCTCCTACCACCAAATAGTTCACGAAGACTGGATAGTGATCCTTGTAATGTCCTTGTCCCTTGCATTCAGTGCACCATATCTCCTCGCACACCTTGGGGCAAGTTGTCCTGTCCCGTTTTAGACTCTACATTTCGAAACATAAATTTTTCAGTTGTGCATGGATTTGTTGAACTCCCAGGCCAGGATCTTGTATAGGGGTCTCATGCAGTCTCATTGCATTCTCCAATGCTTCGGCCTGGGTGGATAACTTCTCCTGCAAGAGCGCCGTCCTCAGATGCGACGTTAGGGACACTACAAACCATGCACAATGCTATGCATCCATCAATGTCATGTTGACTTTGCGAATCATTCCTTTTAGCCTCTGATCCAGTTCCCATGGGATCTTGCCAAGAAGCATCGCGATTTCCTTATACCTGATGATCGACTGTGTCTCTGATTTTGGCCTGCTAAACTCCCTATTCAGCGCGGCTTGGATTTTTTTGATCCCTGCATTTGGATTGTCATTAGAGTGCTTGATGTACCACATCAGTGCACGATCCTACAACGCATTTGCTACTATTTCCTTGTTTATGTTGTCATCTATAACCCCTGGTGCTTCCCATACTACCTTTACCACAAACAAAAATTGATCCGAGTCTTCGTTTCCTACTCCTTTGAATATCGGTAATTTTATTGCACTTGCCATACTGAACTGTGTTGATGGCAGAGGTGGTGTGGGCGGAGATGGAGGTGACCATGGTGAAACGAGTGGCAGTGTAGGTGGGGGCAGTATGCGTGGAATTCGTTTCCTTATCAGACTGATCGCACTTCTCGGATAAACTTTGGCGAGCTCCTCCTCGCTCTCTCGCGAGGGTGAAATCAAGGGACTAGTCTCTAATTCTTTGCTACTTCCATTTCTGTAGATCTTCCCACTTCACGTAATCCCAAACATTAATTTATTCGCATAACCCGCTTTTCGCACAGTAGCATTTTAATCCAGGTATTCAAAGATTTAATGTACTTACCTTGTGGTCCTTTGAGGAAACGTTGTTCTACCTCGCTGTAGCTGACTGACGTGTCTACCATGAACTTGGTGATGAACCCTCCTATAACCTGATTGAGCTAATGGCCCACAACGCGTGCGATCTTATCTTTCGATGCTTCTAGTCTCCGCACCAATTCCAGAGTCCACATGATTGGTTTGTTAAGCCTACACCTCCCTTGACTGTCTGCTAGCTTCGCGATCCACTCATACAACTCAGAGAGGAAGGATGCAAAGAAAACCTCATGGATTTCTATATACATGTAGCACTCTAACCATTATTCCTTCGATACTCGTGGATTCCTATTTTCCTGTGCCACGAATTTGTGAATTTTTATGTCCAACCACTTTTCAATTTCTTTCTTTGTCAGATTCCAGTAACATGTCATCAAACATCCCTTATGCAGATCCCGGTCCCGACAACGGAACCATTTTTTGGCTTATTAGGGCCTGACCTAGGTTCAGAGATGATTTAGCCAAACAAATCTCGGTACTACTGGACCTTTCTGCAACATTCCGTGGAGCGCGGACTTAGGTCTCACCCGAAGTAGTATGGGAGGATGCTAGAACCAGGTTTCCACACCTTGGAGATGTCCGATGATTTCAAGTGGTCCACGGTTCGACCCACTGCGCACGTCGCTATGCGCACTTACACATACCTCGCAGCCTAAGATGTTGCCTTCGTGCAACCCTATTCAGGGGCCGAGCAGTGTTATTACCCAAGTTCCTACTCGCAATCCAATATTAGTTGATTTTCTTAACTTATTCGTATGCTTTCAGTTATACTTAACAATATTCACAATACAAGTGCACGCAACAAAAAAACAATATAATTGAATAAATAGTATAAATGCAAGTAATATAAAACATGTAATAACTCAGAACAGATACACAGAATTGGTAACGAAACTTCTCTTTATTATTTTCTTCCTTCTGTTACAGACTCAATTCTACCCTGCGCACTCAGCTGTAGGGGTCCGCGCACTCAGCTGTGGACTCTACTAGGCCTCTACGCACTTAGCTGCAGAGCCTCTTCCTACTACTACAACCCAAGACACTTAGACTCTTTCTCTATGCTTCGCTATCTTTCAGACTCCATCGATTCATTTTTCTCTGTCTTTACAACTTAGAGCCTTGCTCTATTTATACAATCCCATGGTCTGCGAACCATGGGTAGGCCGACACTACATTCAAAACTTATGGCGGACATCCTTATGACTCTAACATATAATTCACGCTCCGCGCCCGCAATTTGTGGAGCTTTACAATAATATTACTCAAAACTTTTGCTTTGAGCCCCAAAACATGTTCTGGGCGGATTCCATGCCCAACACTATCCCAAATGCACTCAACCAGTTCTCTAGAGAGCGTCTGGATCAGTCTTATATGCTCACACTCAATATCTTTGCATGTGTGTGGGATAAAAACATGGTTTATCAGTATGCAACAGTGTTCAGCATAGTAACAACAGTGTCCAACAGTTGACTACGGACAGTGACAACACATTACAATCCCCAGAATTAGGGTTTTGAGTATAAGCATGATTAGATTCATTCCATGGATGTCATAGTTGTTTTACTAGTTAGTTACATAGACAAATATGTGGATCAATGTACTCTCTTTTGTTGAATAATTTGATGACGATCTAAGAAGAAGAATTTGCAAGGGTTTTCCCTATAGTGGGTTTTTCCCTGGTCTCATACCAATCCTGGTGTCTCTATGTGTGCATTATTTCCTTATATCGCTCCTTTATGTTCCGCTGTAAGATCCTATCTTGTATACCAAAGGTAAAGAGAACAGGGTAGCAGATGATCTTAGCAGGTAGATACAGGTAAATGACATAGCAGTTATGTGCTCCTATGGAACATATTTATAGCATAGGATCTTGTAGGCAAGTCAGCAGGATGCCAAGTTTATGGAGATTGTGCACAAGTTGCAACAGAGTTCAGGTAGTGGTACAGGTATAGGTAGTGGTATAGGTACAGGTAGTGGTACAGGTATAGGTACAAGTAGTGGTACAGGTAGTGGTATAGGTACAGGTAGTAGTACAGGTATAGGTACAAGTAGTGGTAGAGGTAGTGGTAGAGGTAGTGGTACAAGTAGTGGTACAGGTAGTGGTATAGGTATAGGTATAGATGCAGATGCACAGGATGTGGATTATTGTCTCATGGTAGATAGATTGGTTAGATTTAGGGACATAATATATGTCCCAGATAGTAGTGGGCTCAAGAAGGTGATCTTGAGGGAGTTTCATGTTGTTGAGCCCCAAACTTGCATCTTCCCTATACACCTTTCTAGCTTTTTTCCATTTACCTGGACCTCCTAAGCTGACAAATCTTTGCATATTAGTTTAAAAAGAGCATATAAAGTGGTTTCCTAACTATGTTTTGTGTCTGCTGTTTGAATTAGATTTTTGCTCATTCAGCTGCGGAATCTTGTCACTTTCCGCAGCCAGTTCAACTTTCCGCAGCCTTTCTGTTAAAGTCTATATTACAGGTGTCTTCAGGCAAATCAAGCCACATGGGCAAGTTGCAAATGATGTGGACATGGACAGAGTCCTATTGGCTCAGTCGAATTCACCAAAGAAAGTTGTGGTCAAAGGTAGTCAAGCGGTGGTCAACGTAAGAGTCCTACGGTGACAGAACTCTGTTTTTCACCACGTGAAGAATTGCGTGGTCGTTCCTAGATTTTTGGGGACATATCAACACCTGTGGACTGCTCCATGAACCGAATCCAACAGCCACCCTTCATAGATTTAATCTTCACGGCAGCAATAATGCTAGATTCCTGGACATGGTTGTTCACGTGTCTTTTATCAGCGCAGATTTTAAGAAAGTAGTTATGTCATCCTCTGTTATAAATAATGCGTTCTCATATGCATAGTAGCTATCTTTTGTAATGTAATTTTGACTGTTAATGAGCCCACTGTGCTATGACTTTATTTCTGTGTTATGACTGCATTTTGAATACATGAGAAGACTTTGTTTATAAGCTCAATTCGTGGTTGATTGTTGATAGTCTGAGGTTGTGCAGAGGGACCCTGTACACACCGAGGTTTTGTTTATTGCTGTATATTTTCATGCTTTATTTCCTTACGTTCCTTATGCCATAATCATTCACGTGTATATATTGCATTGTTTATGGTATTAACGTTTTTTTGTCCATAGTTTTTATGCTTTACAATGCTATTAACTGATCAATGTCTTTGTTTCAGATTACAGTAGGCAGCCCGGGCATTTGCACATAGTTTTATAATGACTAATGACATGGAATTATTCTTGTCCTTCTGCTGATTTATTTTTCTTAGTTCTAGTTCCAGCACTGTTTTATTTATTTCAGTTTTGCTCATTTACTTTTCTGCAAGATAGATATTAAATTACTCATGTCATTTTCAGTTACCTCCGAAAGCCATAGCGAGACTAATGGTGAGGGATTGAAGTATGAGTGTGTAGTTTGATATTGGTTTATTTTTCTGCAAGTTAGTTATTGAATTGCTCATGTCATTTTCAGTTACATCTGAAAGCCATAGTGAGACTAATGGTGAGGGATTGAAGTATGAGTGTGTAGTTTGATACTAGTTTTATTTTCTGCAAATTAGATATCAGGTTGCTCAAGTTGTTTATGATTACCTCCGAAAGCCAGAGCGAGACGAATGGTGAGGGGTCAGAATATGAGTTGATGTAATTTGATTTTAGTTTAATTTGCTTGCAATTTTTGGATTTCTTCGAGTTTAGTTTCTTTTATATTTAGACAACAGCAAGGATACTGGGTTTCATGATCAATAGCTCACTGTTTTCTTAATTAGAATAGTGGCACTCTCTTTTAGGAATTAATTTCATCATTGCATGTTTTTTTTAAAACCTTTTTGAAAAGTTTGAAGTTTTGGAAATCATTTTAAAGGACAGCATTGCCTTGAACATTTATACTTGTCTTTTAGGATTTCCATCTCACGTTAAGGAATCAATGAAGATAAACCCAAAAACAAACTAAAAATCAAAAACGACAAAAAAAGTAAGAAATCGGTTATCTTGCATATATGGTGCGCCTCACTTCAGCAGTTTATGACTTCTGGATTGACAATTAATATAGCAATTTAGGACACTCTAAATTGACCAAACATTTTGGCGCCGTTTCCGGGGAAGTGAAACTAGGTAGCCAATTTCTTAAAAAAAAAAAAAAAACAGGAAAATTTCAAGGAAGGTAAAAATTGATAACTTCTCAAAGTATGCTCTCCTCTTGCACCTAGTGTGATCTGGAGGATCAGAAAAGAGAGTTATTGGTTCAATAATTTCTTAAGTATGCTCTCTTCTTGCACCTAGAGTGATCTGGAAGATCAGAAAGAGAATTATTAGCCCAACTCGAAGAAAAATAAAAAAAATGACATGCATAGAGCAAGAGATTCTAGGGGAAGGTTTATAGCTAGGGCCAAGAGTTCGATTTTTACAACTCCATCTACTTCAAGGTATATATAAGATACACCTCCATCATCTCCAACTCACACTCCTAGCCTTAGGATTCCTGGAATTCAAGGGGCAGCAGCTGAATTAAGAGACTCTCCCACACTATCCACCGAATCTGACTTAGGAAAAGAACCTTTCTTTACTTCTATAGGAGAACAAATTGTAATCAAGGAAGTAGAATCACCCGAAGAAGAAGAGGGGGAAATTCCTCCTCGTTCACCATTAGTAGAAGAACCAGAGGACTCTGAAATCTCTGAGGAAACTATCATGACAAAGGAAGTAGTCAACGGATTTGGAGGAGGAGGTAGAGGTAGAGGTAGAGGAGGAGGAAACAATGGAGGAGGTAGAGGTAACAATGGGGGAAATAGGGATGCAGATAACTCATTTGGATTTCCTATAGTTGACGAGGAATCTCGTACAACAATGAAAAGCATCTCACCATCTGTCCTAGCAAACTTTTATAGGTTGCAAAGTGAGGATCCTGAAACATTTCTATTTGAGTTTGAAGTCGTGTGCCGGACTTATGATTATATGGAAGACTCTCAAAAACTCAAATTGTTTCCTTCAACATTGAAGGGAGCTGCTTTGAAATGGTTCATGGGATTAGTCACTCAATCTATTAGGACTTGGAATGATATGAAACAAACATTTTTGGATAGATACCTGGACTATTGCATGCCCACCAACCATAAGGATGAGGTATTCAAAATGGTGCAAAAAGAAGATGAAAACTTGGAGGATTTACTTGAAAGATTTCAATACAACCTGAAAAGAGAAAAAATGAGTAACTTAGATGAGGAGACCTTGAAAGCCCTTCTATTAAAAGCCATTAGAGATGAATGGATAGATATTTTAAACATGATGGGAAAGGGAGATATTTCTCAACTTCCACTTCATGATATAGCAGAACTATGTGTCCATCTCTCAAGGGGAAAATCTAAAACCGGGAAAGGGCCTAGAGATCCTTCTCTCATTAGAGCAAACAAATTTGCAACTGGATCAGTAAGTAGGGCTGAGATTGGCAATATTCTTGATGAGTTCAAAACTGATTTTTTAGGGAGCCTTAGTGAGCAACTAGACACCCTTAAAATACAAAACTAGCAGAAAGCAGAAGCTAAAGCTTTGGCCATCTTTTGTCCAAAATGTAGGAAGAAACATGCTCTAAGGGAATGCCCCTTGGATGCAAAAGTTGTAGAAACATGCATGATTTGCTCAAAAAGCCATGAGACCAAGGATTGTCCTTCAATTCCTGGGCTCAAAGCTGTCTTTCAAGAAGATCCAAATTCAATTCAGTCTCTCTGCTTTGTTTCAAGGAGACCTTGGCACGGGCAACAAAATCAAGGGTTTAACAACCCCATGAACTTTCAACCCCCACCAAATTGGAATCCTTGGCAACAACCTTGGTCCCAACCTCAAGATCCATTTCAATCATGGGTACAAGGTATGCAAAATCCTTATGGGAGATTTGCTCAAGTTTATCAATATCCTCCATCTTTTCAAAATCAACAAGCTCCACAACTTCCAAATCAAAATCCACAACTTTCATTGCCATTTCCACAACAACAAAAACCTTCTCAACAAAATCCAAATTCTCAACTCTTGCTTCCATTCCAACAGAAGACAAATCAACTACCATCCCAGCCATTGCCAAATCCCAATAATAAAAATCCTCAAAATGCTTACATGGTAGAAGGACAACAATTTCCTACCTATATGATTGTTCCTCTCAATGATGCACAACCCAGATCTGGTAGAGTTTTATAAAAGTCTTCTATAGATGCTCAAAAGCTAAGTGTTTCTGAGGAAGATTCTCTTGAAGCCAATAAAGGTACTGAAGCATCTCTTCAAAACCCAAACACTCAAAAAGAAAAAGAAAAAGAGTCAACCCCCACAACTCCTATAGTTGAGCAACCTGCATCTTCATCCACACCTCCTTTTCCTGAAAGATTACAAATTGACAAAGGAGTGGAAAAACAAATCTTGTTGCCTGACTATGATTTCCTAGATGAATTAAAGAATTTCTGTATCAA
Organism: Pinus tabuliformis; assembly: GCA_031772625.1. NCBI lineage: Eukaryota > Viridiplantae > Streptophyta > Pinopsida > Pinales > Pinaceae > Pinus > Pinus tabuliformis. Next base: position 514,645,165 of record CM062806.1, on the reverse strand, counting down.
GATTCCCTTGCTACAAGCCATTAGAGAGATTCCTATTCTAGCAAAAATAATAAAGGAGTTGAGTCTCAAAAGACCAGGAAAGAAACCAAGAGATACAAGAAGAATCCACCTGGTAGGAAAAATTGCAGATATCATGATGGGAAAAATTACCATGCAGAAGTATGTAGATCCCGGTAGTCCAATTGTCAAGACACATATCAATGGGGTAGAAATTCCAAATACTTTGATTGACTTAGGAGCCGCTATCAACATTATGAGTAGACAGACTATGGAACAGCTAAAACTTCCTAATCTTCTTTTTACACCTACTCTACTGCAACTTGCAGATCAATCAATTATCAAACCAGATGGTGTATTAGAAGATATTTCAGTCTCCTTAGATTCTTGGGAATATCCAGTAGATTTCATGATTTTGACTCCCAAGAGTAATCTAGGAGGGCACCCACTCATCTTAGGAAGACCTTGGCTAGCCACAGCTGATGCTTTCATTAGTTGTAGATATGGGGATATGTACATTTCTGATAGTAATTCGACAAAGAAATTCAATTTGTATCCTCCAGAAAAAGCAATTACAGAAGTAGGAGATAATGAATGGGTCAATGATGAGGGCACCATACAACCTGTCTTTACCATTTCTGAAATCAGTGAAGATAGTCAAATTCTGAACACATTAGAAAATTTTGAAACATCTTCAGAATATGACCACACACAATTTCAGTTAGATTCTGACATTGAGTATCTATCATCTAGACAAATGTCTCTTTACTCTATGGAAGAGTTTGGTAGTTCTGCCATTGAGATTTTTCCAGGTAAAACATTGAATATCAACAAAAACTTGGAAAAATCACAACAGGGAGAGCTAACCAAAATCTTCCAAAAACATTCTACTGCATTTGCATGGGAGTATACTAATATGAAAGGTATTGACCCTAAGACTTGCATTCATCACATCTACATCGAGGAAAACAGTAGACCAATCAGACAACCTCAAAGAAGGATGAATCCAAACCTTAGGGAGATAGTGAAAGAAGAGCTCCAAAAACTACTCAATGTAAACTTCATTTATCCAATTTCAGATAGCCGATGGGTTTCTCCTTTGGTTATAGTACCTAAAAAGAATGGTAAATGGAGAGTATGCATTGATTACAGGGAATTGAATAAAGCAACTTTGAAGGATCACTTTCCTTTGCCCTTTATCGATCAGGTATTAGATACTCTAGCAGGAAAAAAGTACTTCTCATTCTTGGATGGTTTTAGTGGCTATAATCAAATTCAGGTAGCACCTGAAGATCAAGATAAGACCACATTTACCTGTCCATGGGGAACTTTTGCTTACCGAGTGCTTCCTTTTGGATTATGTAATGCACCCGCAACATTCCAAAGAGCAGTACTAGGAATCTTTTCTGATCTAATCCATGATTGTGTAGAGGTTTATATGGATGATTTTACAGTTTATGGTAATTCATTTGAAGAGGCATTAGAGAATTTGGAAAAAGTCCTTATAAGATGTAAAGAAACAAACCTTTCATTGAGTCATGAAAAATGCTTTATGATGTTTACTGAAGGTATTGTTTTGGGACATCACATTTCAGGGGATGGGATTAAAGTTGAAGTCATCTCCAAGTTGCCTATTCCAAATTGTCAAAAAGATGTTAGAAATTTTCTGGGATTTACTGGGTACTATAGAAGATTTATAGAGAACTTCACCAAAATAGCATCTCCACTCTTCAAATTTCTTATAAAAGACTGTGAATTCAAATGGGATCCTGATTGTCAATCAGCATTTGAAACTTTGAAAACAAGAATATCTGAAGCACCCATCTTGAGAGGGCCAAATTGGAAACTTCCTTTCCATATTTCTACAGATGCTTCAGATACAGCTCTAGGAGCTGTGTTGGGTCAAAAGGATTTAGTTCCTTATGCCATTTACTATACTAGTAAAAATTTGACTCCCACTGAGTTGAACTATACTGTGACTGAAAAAGAATTCTTAGTTGTTGTTCATGCAATCAATAAGTTTAGACATTATATAACAGGTTATGAAACTTTTGTCCATACTGATCATTCTGCGATGAACAAACCTGTTACTAATGGCAGAGTTACAAGATGGCTCTTACTTTTACAGGAATTCAATATTACTGTGTTGGATAGACCAGGGAAACAAAATACAGTAGTTGATTTCTTGTCTAGGATCCAAAATACTAAAGAAGATTCTCCTATAGAGGATAAGTTTCCAGATGAATATTTATTTGCAGTAACTACTAAGACTCCTTGGTATGCGGATATTGCTAACTATTTGGTTACAGGGAAACTATCTCCACATTTATTTCCTAGTGAAAGAAGAAAGATTATTCAGGAGAGTTCAAAATATTCATGGATTTCTAACGAATTGTTTAAAACATGGCCAGATCTTGTGATCAGAAGATGTGTTAGGGAAGATGAAATGCCTGACATCCTCAAGGCATGTCATGATGAACCATGCGGTAGACACTTTGCTGACAAAAGGACGGCCTATAAAATCCTTTCTTTAGGATATCATTGGCCTTCCCTCTTCAAAGATACAAAAGAATATGTCAAAAGGTGTGACAACTGCCAAAGAGTAGGGAAACCGACTCTTTCAAATGAAATGCCATTACAACCATAGGTACTCATCGAACCCTTTGGACCTATTAATCCACCATATAAACAAAATAAGTATATATTGGTATGTACTGATTATGTCACTAAATGGGTAGAAGCCAAAGCATTACTTTCTGCTACTGAAAATTCAGTTGTTAGTTTTCTTTATGAGGATATTTTTACTCGCTTTGGTGTCCCAAGAAAAATTGTGACAGATCAGGGAATTCAATTCACATCCAACATGGTGGAGAAGCTGATGGAAGAATACAAAATCAAGCACAGAAAATCTACTCCTTACCATCCACAAGCAAATGGCCAAGTGGAGTCTACAAACAAAGTTATTGAAAGCATCATCACCAAAATTGTTCATCTACACAGAAGAGATTGGGCAGAAAGGCTTCCTGAAGCCTTATGGGCCTACAGAACTACATGGAAGAATACAACAGGACATTCTCCCTATGAACTTGTTTATGGGAAAGAAGTCCTACTTCCCATTGAGTTTCAAGTCAAAACTTTCAAGATGGCAGTTCAGTTGGGGATGGATCTATCAAAAGCCCAAAAGCACAGAATGGAGCAGTTGAATGAGCTGGATGAGATCAGACAAGAAGCAATCCTAAGAACTGATCTAGTTCAGTATCAAAGAGCTAAGTGGCATGACAAATACATCAAAGAGAAAAAGTTTCAAGAGGGAGATTGGGCATTACTATTTGATTCCAAGTTTAAAGACTTCAAAGGTAAATTTCAGACTCATTGGCTTGGGCCATATGAGATTGACAAAGTCTTTAGCAATGGAGCGGTAAGAATCAAGACCATTGATGAATTTCAAACTCTTCTTATTGTGAATGGCAGCAGATTAAAGATCTATCATAAGCCACTCTCAAAAGAGGAATTTGTCAAAATGTTTCAAGAGAATTCTGCAATAAGGCTGGTGAAGAAGAATCCTTCTTCTCCACCAGCCTAGCCTTTGTTCCTTTCTATCAAAAATAAATAAATAAATAAAAATTAAAAAAATAATAATAATAATAATAATTTGTATAAGCCTAAAAACCAATCACTGATTGGCAGGCTTATACAGAAAATATAGAGTGAAAGTCAGGAACACCCGACACCCTATATTTTCCAAAAAATTCTCTCTTTCTTTCCCATTTTCACTTCACTTCACTTCATTTTCATTCCACTCCATTTCATTTTCATTCCACTCCACTCCATTTCATCCCACTCCATTTCATCAATAAAAGTCTCTTTCATGACCATTTTCATTCAGTTAGTTATTATCTATCCATCTTCATTCAGCCAAGTGGTTGCTGTGTCAGTTTCCGCAGCTGGAATCAGTTTCTGTAGCCAGAAGCAATTTCTGCAGCCACCACTCTGTTTTTCAAATTGACAGTCAAGATGTTAGTTCAATAATCATGAAATCAAATGCAGGTATGACCGAGGACATATTGTGAAGACATGAAGCATCTAAAGGCATCAATAAATAGTAGTTGATCAAGGGCTAATGGACAACAAATGGCAAAGATTCCAAGGTATGAGTAAAAATTTCTTTCAAATAGCAATCAAAGCACATTTTTGCATAGTTATTAAACCATAAGCTCCACTATATGCAATGATTGCCATGATAGCTCCATAACCATTCCACGACATTCCTCCACGAACCATGCATTTATTTTCCAAACGGTCTCATGATTAATTCTCGGGTTTAACTCATATTTGACTGCACTTTCACACTCCACCTGTAATCATGGGATGTGACCGATTTAATTACGGCTCCTCTCCACTGCATAATTTCCGCAGCCATTTCATAAACGTGTTAACATCTCCTCCGCAGCCATTTAGTTTAAAAATTCTGCCGGGTTCACTTCACTCCCCTGCCATTTTATTGAAGCCACGACTACATTACCACCTCATTCACATACGTCTCCACTCCATTTCGTGAACTCACCTCGGCTGCCTGTCCTCTGTTTTTCGCTTACAGTCCCTGAACACTCCCGCTACCTGTTCTCTAGTTTCCATTTTCAGCCACTGTTTTCTTCTCTATAAACCCCATAACCTAGCCGTCTTACCTCTGCTAAACCCCTCACACGCAGATGAATTTCAAACAGAAGAAAGGATGGGTCAGTTATTGAGGGCAGAATCGGAAGGGCCCAAGTTTTTAGAAGGATACCCTCAAGTGAAAGACTTACTAAATAAGGCAAAATGGCTACGTTTCATTCAAAAATTTAAGGGCCACAATAAGGAGATTACAAAAGCTTTTGCAAGGTCTTTTAATAGCTAGGTGGTGGAAATTGGGGACCTTAAGTTTACAGTCATCGAGGCATCCATAACAGCTGCTACAGAACTGCCCCAGGAAGGTGAACACTGGTTCAAGAATAAGAGCTTGGACGAGCAGGCTTGGAGAGTCATATTACACAACCCAGGTATGGACGTAACTATATTCACAAGATGAATTCCTATTCATGCTTTAAAAAAGGAGTGGGCCAGCTTACTGTTAATCATTCAAAAGTTCATTACTTGTGAAGGTCGTTTTGGGGCAATGTACATGTATCATACTTGGTTATTGATGAACTTTTTAGAGAACCAAACCCTCAATCTACCCTACTTTTTATTCCTGAGCTTGAAAAAGATGCACACAACAGTCCAAAAGAATATAGAAGACACAGAACCTCATTTGTATCATCATGGGCTTGTGAGAATTCTAATTGAGGACCAATTGAAGAAAAATAGGGATACCTGGGAACAGTTTTTAGTGAGAAACTACTTTTAAGAGCCACCCGAGGTGCCTAGAAGCAGTAAAGCAAGAAGGAGGAAGGAGACAAGTGCAAGAATTCAAGACACTCCTATTAGTAAAACCAAAGAAGTTGATCAAAAAGAGAGGGAGGAAAGAACCAAGTATAGAAAGCAGAGAAAATTGAAAGGGAAAAGAAGCATAGAGGATGTCTACCAATCACCAGAACCTTCTTTAGAAGAAGACCATCAAGTATTGTCTAAAGGACTAGTGCATCTTCGAAAACAAGTGACTACATCCAAGAAGAAAGAGAAATGAAAATAAAGTATGGAACAAGAGAGTACTAGCCCACAACAGTTAAGAAGAAGCAACAGGCTTAGAGGAAAGTGGAGGAGAGCACAAATAAAAGGACCCCACTTTATTGACTTGGGTGGGGAAACACCGGAGAAACCTCCAGCTAGCCGTAGCCCACCTCATCTTCAAACAAATATTGAAACCAGTCCTCCAGATGTTCATATGAGTCCTTCTCTGCCAGAGTTAGAAATCAGTCCTCCTCAACAGGACTTTGGGGTTAGCCCAAGGAAAACACCTGAAATAGACCCAAATCAGCAAGAGGTGTATGATTATCTAGAATCCTTAGAGAAGACAGCTGCAGGCCCGAGCACATCATCCACTCTGCCTCACACAGCACAAGAAGCATAAGTCCAATCATTGAAACAAGAAGTGTTTGAATTGGAGGTCTTAAACAGACACATTAAACAAGAAAATGAAGCATTAAACGAGCAAAGCAGATTGGACAAGATCATTCATGACAACACTATGTTACATCTGGGACTGTGGCAGAAAAAGAACAGGAAATTAAAGAAAAAGTGCAGGAAGTTGAGTAGGGAATTGATCAGTCTCAAATTCAAATGTTTGATGAGGAAACCCAGGATGGTAGTAGTACCAAGGAAGAGGAGAAGAGGACTGGATGTACTGGCAGAAGCTTCAGAGCACATGGACTAAAGGGAGGATGATCAAAATTTTGGTTGCATGAGGACATGCAACACCTTCACAGTGGGGGTATGTTGAGCCCCAAACTTGCATCTTCCCTATACACCTTTCTAGCTTTTTTCCATTTACCTGGACCTCCTAAGCTGCTAAATCATTGCATATTAGTTTAAAAAGAGCATAGAAAGTGGTTTCCTAACTATGTTTTGTGTCTACTGTTTAAGTTAGATTTTTTCTCATTCAGCTGCGGAATCTTGTCACTTTCCACAGCCAGTTCAACTTTCCGCAGCCTTTTTCTTAAAGTCTATGTTACAGGTGTCTTCAGGCAAATCCAGCCACATGGGCAAGTTGCAAATGACGTGGACATGGACCGAGTCCTATTGGCTCAATCAAATTCACCAAAGAAGGCTGTGGTCAAAGGTAGTCAAGCAGTGGTCAACGTAAGAGCCCTACGGTGACAGAACTCTGTTTTTCACCACGTGAAGACTTGCGTGGCCATTCCTAGATTTCTGGGGACATATCAACACTTGTGGACTGCTCCATGAACCGAATCCAATAGCCACCCTCCATAGATTTAATCTTCACGACAGCCATAATGCTAGAATCCTGGACGTGGTTGTTCACGTGTCTTTTATCAGCGTAGATTTTAGGAAAGTAGTTATGTCATCCTCTCTTATAAATAATGCGTTCTCATATGCATGGTAACTAGCTTTTGTAATGTAATTTTGACTATTAATGAGCCCATTGTGCTGTGACTTTATTTCTATGTTATGACTGCATTTTGAATACATGAGAAGACTCTGTTTATAAGCTCAATTCATGGTTGATTGTTGATTGCCCGAGGTTGTGCAGAGGGCCCCTGTGCACACCGAGGTTTTGTTTATTGCTATATAGTTTCATGCTTTATTTCCTTACGTTCCTTATGCCATAATCATTCACATGTATATATTGCATTGTTTATGGTATTAACGTTTTTTTGTCCATAGTTTTTATGCTTTACAATGCTGTTAACTGATCAATGTCTTTGTTTCAGATTACAGTAGGCAGCCCGGGAATTTACACATAGTTTTATAATGACTAATGGCATGGAATTATTCTTGTCCTTCTGCTGATTTATTTTTCTTAGTTCTAGTTCGAGCACTGTTTTATTTATTTCAGTTTTGCTCATTTACTTTTCTGCAAGATAGATATTAAATTACTCATGTCATTTTCAGTTACCTCCGAAAGCCATAACGAGACTAATGGTGAGGGATTGAAGTATGAGTGTGTAGTTTGATATTAGTTTATTTTTCTGCAAGTTAGTTATTGAATTGCTCATGTCATTTTCAGTTACCTCTAAAAGCCATAGTGAGACTAATGGTGAGGGATTGAAGTATGAGTGTGTAGTTTGATACTAGTTTTATTTTCTGCAAATTAGATATCAAGTTGCTTCAGTTACCTCCGAAAGCCATAGCGAGACTAATGGTGAAGGATTGAAGTATGAGTGAGTAGTTTTATATTAGTTTATTTTTCTGCGAGTTAGTTATTGAATTGCTCATGTCATTTTCAGTTACCTCCGAAAGCCATAGTGAGACTAATGGTGAGGGATTGAAGTATGAGTGTGTAGTTTGATACTAGTTTTATTTTCTGCAAATTAGATATCAGGTTGCTCAAGTTGTTTATGATTACCTCCAAAAGCCAGAGCGAGACGAATGGTGAGGGGTCAGAATATGAGTTGATGTAATTTGATTTTAGTTTACTTTGCTTGCAATTTTTGGATTTCTTTGAGTTCAGTTTCTTTTATATTTAGACAGCAGCAAGGATACTGGGTTTCATGATCAATAGCTCACTGTTTGCTTAATTAGAATAGTGGCACTCTCTTTTAGGAATTAATTTCATCATTGCATGTTTTTTTTAAAACCTTTTTGAAAAGTTTGAAGTTTTGGAAATCATTTTAAAGGGCAGCATTGCCTTGAAAATCTATACTTTTCTTTTAGGATTGCCATCTCACATTAACGAATCAACGAAGATAAACCCAAAAACAAACTAAAAATAAAAAATGACAAAAAATGTAAGAAATCAATTATCTTGCATATATGGTGCGCCTCACTTCAGCAGTTTACAACTCCTGGATTGACAATTCATATAGCAATTTAGGACACTCTAAATTGATCAAACACATGTGAAACCATATTCTGGCCACCCAGGTTATCAGAAGATGCTAACAACAATGAAGAAATTACATTATTGGCCAAATTTGAAGAGAGACTTAACGAAATTTGTGGCTAGGTGCTTAGACTATCAATAGGTGAAGGTAGAGTGTAAGAATCTGGGTGGACTGCTACAACCAATTCTAATTCCATAGTGGAAATGGGAGGTCATTTCCATGGACTTTATCACAAGTTTCCTGAGGACAGTGAGACGACATGATTCCATCATGGTATTGGTGGACAGATTGACAAAGGTAGCACACTTCATTCTCGTGAATTCTACATTCTTAGCAAGTGATGTATCATAGATCTTCATGAGGGACATGGTCAGATTGTATGGAGTTCCAAAGAATATTTTGAAACAGGGATATGAAGTTCACTTCCAAGTTTTGGAAGGAGTTATTTTCAACTTGGGGTAGAGATTTGGACTTCAATACAACTTATCATTCAAAAAAATATGGACAAACTGAGAGGGTCAATAGGATATTGGAGGACATGTTGAGGATGTATGTGATGCATCAGCTGTGAAAGTGGGAAGAGTATCTGTCACTGGTAGATTTTTCTTACAACAATGGGTATCAGGAATCCTTGAGGATGAGTTTGTTTGAGGCATTGTATGGGAAGAGTTGGAATACACCCTTCAATTGGAGTGATCTGATGAACAGAGTGTTGATTGGACCAAACATATTGGTGGAAATGGAATAGGAAATGTAGGTAATTAGGAATAATTTGAAAGTATGACAGGATCGGAAGAAGAGTTATTCATATTGGAATAGGTTGTTCAAGGATTTCTAGGTTGGGGAACAAGTGTACTTGCGCATCAAACCGAAGAAGATCTCCTTGCGGATTGGATCATGTGCCAAGCTGGCACCCCAGTTTTTGCGGACCTTTCAGGATTATTGATAGGATTGGGCTAGTAGCCTATAGACTTTCACTACCTCTGACAGTGAAATTCCATGTTGCTGTCCATGTGTCATTTCTTAATAAGTATGTTGAATATGTTGATCATGTGATTGACTAATCTGTATTGTAGGTGGAGCCATAAGGTGAATTTCAGTCGGAACCGTAGTGTATTTTGTAGAGAAAGATGATCATACTCCACAACTGAGAAATCAAGTAGGTTAAAGTGCAATGGAAGCAATTTGGGGCCAATGAAGCTACATGGAAGATTGTAGATCAGATGCAGGCTATGTATCCTTTCTTATTCGATGGTTGAGTGGATGTTTTGGTATATGTTTTGGTGATGTTTGGTATATGTACATATGTATATGGATGTAAATACCACCATGAGCTATATTATAAAGTTCTAATAAGTGGTATGAGTGTCATGTCATTATGATGTTATACTTGTTATGTTTTCATGTTGGTTTTCTTCTCAGTAGGATGATCATTGTAAATATTGCAATGAGGTAAGTTATAAAGCTCCATGGGGAGTAAGTTTTTCTTACAACAACCTTATTGGTTATAGGTGTTGTTGAACATTGAGGACGATGTTCCCCCAAGGGGGAGGGTTCTGTAACAACCCTCATAAAAAATCCATGTAATTAAATGTTAATAAAGGAAAAATAATAACCACAGTTTATTGGACACTTATTCCAAGCTAAATGTTGAGCAAAAACATAGTGATGAGGATCACTTGTAATTAATTAATGGCTAAGTAAATGTCAAAGGATTTGGAAAGGAAAAAGGGCATTTTTGCACATTTATTTATGAAACTAATGGAAATTAGGAGAAAATGGAGGTGAAAGGTCATAAGTTGCATGTAAGGAGGAAAATGAAGGAAAATAATGGAAAATGAAGAAAATAGAGGCCTCATTAATAAAAAGGCTTCTAAGGATCAGTTCATGAACTTTTTTCAGTTCAGTTTTGGAGCTCTCTCTCTATTCTCTCTCTTTGTCTCATACTCTTGGACACTTAGAGTTTTCTTGGAGCACTCTTGGAGGAGTGTGGCATACTTTGAGTTATGGAGCAAGAAAGCAAAGGTAGAGCAGTAAATCACAAGAGGAAATTGCCATTAGAAGCTACAGTGGGTTTTGATCTTAAGTACCGAGTTGCATGTATGTTTCCATCACTAGTTTTGGCATTAATGGCATATGCATGTGGCTTATTGGTCATGATCTTTCACTAGCATGGAGGATTCCCTGGATTGACATTGGATTCGCATAACCTTACCATTTCTAGGTAGCCATGGTGTTGTGGGTTCATTTCCTTTGTTTCTTCTAGTTGGTTCTCTTGTTTCCTTTAGCTTGGGTAGAGTTACGAGTTCCTAAAAGTGTTGGTTGGACAAACGCACTAGAAGCCCTTGGTGGGTGGAGTTACTAGTTCTAGAAGACTTGGTTGGAACAAACCCTATGGAGCCCTGGAAGGCTTGGGTAGGGACTGATCTGGTGATGGTTGTGATGTCCGACCATGAGGTGGAACCATTATTTGATGGGTTAAGGTGGTTTGGCCTCTAAAAGTTGTGGATGGTTTTGATTGATGTGTTTTATGAGATCCCACATCCATGCTTGGAATAAGACACGAGGGTGATTGGCTGAAGAGAGATTAGGCTCAGCAATGTCTATCATCGGGTCATTCATGGAAGTCCCACAATTGGTTGGCCTTTGCATTATTAATATGAGGTTATTTCTCCTTGTTTTTTCATGAGTATTATATTGGTTTATATGTGGATTATAAGGTTGTTATTTCCTTGGAATTATGTTGTTATTATGTGGGTTATGAACATGTATTATGACAGTGGCTACGTATGGATCTCATCATGTTTTTACTTTTAAATGAATAGATAACGTACCTATCGCCTAACGGATGAAATTGCAGCTAAAGTGTTGAGGCAACATTGCTTCTTAGCGATTCTCAGATGAGTATGAGACCCATATGCTTTGATCTGTTGTTTAAGCTTGTAGATTACATAATTGTCTCATGGTTGACGAAGTGCCTGTCATAGCTAGTAGGGGTCTAGTCAAGTCCTTGTTCAAGTAATTTTATGTGTATCATTATTATGTTGTTATCTTGAAATCTTGAAAGTGTCATTGAATTCTGGGTAGTGACCTAGGTTATGGGCCTGAAAAAATGGACAAAATCCCGAAGACGTAAGCACAACACTAGGCAGAAAAGTCCCTGGACCCATGCATACCCATGTTGTGGGAGTGTCTTGAGCATCCTAGATGCATGATTTTCCATGTCAAGGGAGCGTACGAAGGGTTTAATCGTCTAAAATCCAGTGGGACCTAGGGGCTAGTTATCTGAGTGGTTAGGATTGTTCGTAGGAGTCTTGTTGCTGATGTGGAAGGTATGTATGGTGTGTTTCCGTCAGTTCCACTTCCTTAAGATGACTTAAGAGGCTGAATCATATCATAGTAACTTCTCGTCGCATGTTTACCCCAATTGGCTTGTTACTTTTGTAGATGTGGGAGGACGACGTTGCACAATGAACCAACACAAAAGGTTTGATTTTCCTTGGAGACTTTGGATTTGATGGATGGTGTGTGGAGGAGAAAATTGAAATGTTTCCTTGACCTTAGGAGGATCAACCATTATAACTCTATTTGACATGATAAAAGTGATTAATCACCCTCAAACGACACAAAACATGCATTTATGGGGATTCCAATGAATCATAATATCAACATCTTTCAAACACAACGTGAAAGTGTGCAAGATGATCTTCCCTCAATTAGAATATTCTGACTCATAGGAAATAGTTAATTATAACTTGGTCTAGTGTAGAGTTAGGTAAAGTGTGTTTCTTTACTATATACCTTTATAACTTACAATCTGATGGTCACGATATGTTCTAGACATGAAGTGATCCGACCGTTCATTCTCTCCTTGGTATTACGACACTTGATCCATGGCTTAACACCTGATTGGTCCATGATCTCTATTTAAAGAGCATGGATGGTCATTTGTAGGGTGACCATTCATGAGAGAATATTATGTAAATTTTCTTTATTTTATTAATAAATTTCCTGAAGTGGCCCCGTTGACTCAAGCTGTGGAATGTTTCCCTCTTTGAGGGTTTTAACCATGTCAAGAATACTAGTGTAATGATCTGTGATCTGTTTGTGAGCGGTGTCCTTTGGTGTTCTATATGAGGAACTTACCCTGTAAATTCCTACATGGTATCAAAGCTATTTAAGGGCCACATTCATTGGTGATCCAAATCCGAAGCCGGTAAAACTACATCCGACTGTCGTTTCCTAGATCTATTGTTTCTGACTGCTTTCAGGCTGAGAGGACTGCTCTATTTTGTTAGGAGCTGTTACACTAAAAAATGTCACCATGACTACTTACAGTTAGTATGGCTCAAATCAACAGTCATGCTACCCTCTTAGGCAAGTCTTTATGCCTCTGTTATCCATCTCAAACTCAAAGAAGAGAGAAAGTCTTGTAAAAACTATGTTTATCTCTGGGGTCGCAGGTTCTCTCTAGCCTTACCTGCGGGGACGCAGGTCATGTTCACAAAAACTGCGTCCATGGACACTCTGTATGTTAAAGGACAGGTGCGTCCTTCTGTAAAAGGCAAAATGCGCAAGTTTTATCTTGAAAAAGTTATTTGTGGTTACTTCTAGAACATTCTAGAGGTCGGTTTGATGAAATGGATGCGCCTCCAGTTGGTTCATGTATCTCTATTAAGAGGGGACTTATCCCATCAATAAGGGAGCTATCCCACCCATAGAGGGGGATGATCCCATTGATAGTGGACCTGAATAACCTCTTTACAGCACTATAAATAAAGGCATTGAGCCAGAAGGAGGAGAGGTTGGAGCTATACATTTTCTTTGGTTAAATGCTGCAGGATTTAGGTCTTCCATTAGAACCTTTGTGAGGAGAGATTGTCTTTACATGATTCTACTTGGAAGTGGGTGAGCTTTTTCAAAGTAGGGGAAAACACTTGATGGACCCTGGGAGGAACTTGCACAACACCAAGGCCAGGTTGTAAGAGTTTTTTTGTTTCGTTATTAATACAAACTGGTTTATTTTTCTCAATAGCTTGTGTTAATGAGTTATTTCATGTGTTCCTTGGTCTGCATGTTGAATATATGTTTTATTATATGAAATACAAGTGCTTGGTAATTGTTTGATTGTTTGTGGTTGCAGGAATTGACTTGAAAGAGGAGCTCGTCTGGATCGTCAAGAACGGACTTCAACAACAGCGTTTTGGAATAAGGTAAGCCTGAACACTTGTAGTTTTCATGTTGTAAAAGGTGTATTTAGGGAAAGATCACTCCATTTTGTCTTGTTTGTCATTAGAATGTCTTAGACTTCTAGGAAGGTCAGTCGTGTCCGCACCCTTGACAAATTCCGTGTGACAAATTGTCGTCCTCCGAGTAATGCGCATTTTAAACCCAAAACCCCCCAAAAAATGAAACAGAGACCTAAAACTTAATTCTAAACGGATAGAAATGCAGAGTAGGATGTGTAAAATACCTGGGTGAAGCGGCGTTCGATTCCGACGGTCAGATTTTCCGCAGCGACCACGGGAAGTTTCTTGTCAAAAGCTCCTTTTTCAACCTCCAAAGTCAAACGGTAAAAATGACATGGTAAAAGGTCTTTTTATAGGTTTTTTGGGTGAATGAGTTCATTTTTTACCATGAAAAGATGTTTTTCGACGTATTTTTGCCTATTTTTAAACAGGTATGAGTAATGTGTCGCTTTTGTGCAGGACAAAGGGATTTCGAGGGAAATTGTAATTTTCACAAATAAAAATATCAGAGTCATCTTTTAAGCCCTTTTCTGACTCCTAAAACATGAAAAGATCGCCGAGTGTTTCTTTTACACTCGTTAAAACGGAATTAAAAGACGGTCCCCTTTTAGCTCTTTTCTGACCGTAAAATCAGGAAAAGATTGCCGGGTTTTTGTCGTTTCAAACTCGATAAGGAACTAAAATGACGTGTCTTTGATCGCTTTTTACTTTTCAGGTCAACGACACTATTATGAAAGTACTCCTTGGTCGCAAGATCAAGCGGTTCCCCCAGGTATTATTTTATACTTTTTCGGACTTGAGGGACACAAATTTACGAAAAAGTTCAACGTGGAGTTTCCTTAAGTTTTTCAGACTCTCTAAAAATGAAAAACGCCGAGTTTCTCCTATACTGGACTCGTTAAACTTTTACAGTAAAGGACCTGTTCAATTACAAACAGGAACGAACCACTCCTTCCTAGGGTTCGAATTTAAACTAGGTTGGACTCGTCCGAAGGATGAGCTTATAACCAAGCATATGTTATCCTCCTCAAGCTTGTTAAAAATAAAGAGGTACTTGCCAGAAATGGTGGGGGAAAAGAGAGAAGAATGAACCTATTTGTCACCTTTTGTCTCAAACGAAACTTTATTACCACTCTTGAACACGACACTTTTGCATTTCACCTGGGTTGGGAAATCTTTTACCTCACAGTTGACCAAATCACTTTGAAAGTCTTTAACCGGGTTCCAGGGGTTAATTTTGAGTTATTCGTCACCAAACCATCTGTTGTGTCGTTATGTGTTCAAGAGGTCTGCAAGCAAAACTTTCATCTGCAAAATACTTATCATCCATTTGACCATCCCTGAGTCAGTCCTTACAGCAACATTTCTTCAACTTGAACAATGATTTCGTGTTGCAGGCTTGCCTGCAACGAGTCGCTTTCTATCGACATCGACACATTATCTAGAAAGATGACTTAGGAATCGACAGTACCTTGAAGTCTGCATGCATCAATGGTAGGTTTCTCGCCTTTGACGTCAGTTTACATCATTGACTTTCGATCAAAGGATTCCGTGAAGTGTTCGACATCAGAACATCTATTCACATTTCACGGGTTGTGCTTGGTACTTTGAGAACCATTGACATTACTGGTGGTCTCTCTCACGCTTGTTAACAGTTCACATCATCGACTGGTAATCAAGTGGTTTCTAACATGTTCGACATCAAACCATTTAATCACATGCTTAGAATCGTACCAATTCGGGAAGTAGAAGTGAAGACCCTGGATCTAGTTTCTACCATCCAGGCTGCGAGGAGTTTTGTATTCATTATCTATGTAGACTAATCATAAACAGATGGCTGCGTCCATACTGTGTCTACAAAAGTCTATTAAAATGATGTACTGCAAGATCATTCCTGTATCAGAATAGTTAGTCCATTAGTTAAAAGTTTTGAATCTGAGTATGGGAATGCCTACCTCAGTGATGATATAATCTTATACATGTATTTTGTGTTGAAAATTGCAGGTTCTAACCAGGTCATCCACAAGTCAATCCTTGAAATGATAAAGCGCTTCACCCTTCCTAGAATTACAAAATACCAATCTATTCCAGGCTTCGCACTTTAGGGGGCAATCTGTTACACTAAAAAATGTCACCTTGACTACTTACAGTTAGTATGGCTCAAATCAACAGTCATGCTACCCTCTTAGGCAAGTCTTTATGCCTCTGTTATCCATCTCAAACTCAAAGAAGAGAGAAAGTCTTGTAAAAACTATGTTTATCTCTGGGGTCGCAGGTTCTCTCTAGCCTTACCTGCGGGGACGCAGGTCATGTTCACAAAAACTGCGTCCATGGACGCTCTGTATGTTAAAGGACAGGTGCGTCCTTCTGTAAAAGGCAAAATGCGCAAGTTTTATCTTGAAAAAGTTACTTGTGGTTACTTCTAGAACATTCTAGAGGTCGGTTTGATGAAATGGATGCGCCTCCAGTTGGTTCATGTATCTCTATTAAGAGGGGACTTATCCCATCAATAAGGGAGCTATCCCACCCATAGAGGGGGATGATCCCATTGATAGTGGACTTGAATAACCTCTTTACAGCACTATAAATAAAGGCATTGAGCCAGAAGGAGGAGAGGTTGGAGCTATACATTTTCTTTGGGTAAATGCTGCAGGATTTAGGTCTTCCATTAGAACCTTTGTGAGGAGAGATTGTCTTTACATGATTCTACTTGGAAGTGGGTGAGCTTTGTCAAAGTAGGGGAAAACACTTGATGGACCCTGGGAGGAACTTGCACAACACCAAGGCCAGGTTGTAAGAGTTTCTTTGTTTCGTTATTAATACAAACTGGTTTATTTTTCTCAATAGCTTGTGTTAATGAGTTATTTCATGTGTTCCTTGGTCTGCATGTTGAATATATGTTTTATTATATGAAATACAAGTGCTTGGTAATTGTTTGATTGTTTGTGGTTGCAGGAATTGACTTGAAAGAGGAGCTCATCTGGATCGTCAAGAACGGACTTCAACAACAGCGTTTTGGAATAAGGTAAGCCTGAACACTTGTAGTTTTCATGTTGTAAAAGGTGTATTTAGGGAAAGATCACTCCATTTTGTCTTTTTTGTCATTAGAATGTCTTAGACTTCTAGGAAGGTCAGTCGTGTCCGCACCCTTGACAAATTCCGTGTGACAGAGCATATGTTCCAGTGAGGAACCCCTTTCGTTTCACGCGAAAAGGTTCCTGGTAGCCCTAGCTACGTCATTTTTAAGATCTCGAGGTATACAGTCATTATTTACAGTTTTAGTTATTCATCTCTCTATTTATTTTGGTTTATTTAACTATATATTTTTTATTACCAGATCTATACCTTTCATTTCTATGTATTTTCTTTTCCCCATGACTTTGTGTGATCTGGGAAAATCAAAAACAAAAAGGCAAGCTTTTTCTCATGTGTATGCTCTTTTACGCTGCGCCTTACTGTGACCTCAGAAAATTAGAAACACAAAAGAAAATATTTAGTTTCCAGCGAAAGCTAACTTCAAGCCATAAGGTCTGCTTTTTTGCATGTCCGTGTTGGGTTGTGTGGTTTTTTGTTTTGTAGGCTAAAAAAGCTTTTTCAAGTAAGCACGCACCCCAAAACTTCAGTGACTAAAAAAAACACCCTTTTTTCCAAAAATTACTAACCTTTTAAACTAGGTCACTTGGTCCAAAGTTACTTTATGAGAATAGAGGTCTTAAGTTCAAGTCTTTCTTTTTGTTGAGTTACTTTTTCAAAAAGCACATGTAACTTATGTTTTAAAGTTACTTTATGTAAAAGTGTTCTCACCCACCATAAAAAGTGAGTCACTTATAATTCTAAAGTCTCTTTATCTTTTATTTAAGTTACAATTTAATGGGTAACTCATAAATTACCATTGTAAAATTGACTTTCACTTATTTATAAAAGTGGATCACATAAAAAAAAAAATTTAAAGTGAGCTAATTATATTAGGTTTGGAAGGGGGTGGGAGGGGGGGAGGAACGTTTTTAAATCTAACATTATCATTCACTTCCACACATTCACGCACTTCAGTGGCATCTTCAACAACTTTTCTTTAAAAAGCCATAACTTATTCATTCGGACTCCGTTTTAAAATCCTTTTTTTTAATCGGCCTAATTTTGCGAGATCTTTCCATTGGAGCACTTAGTTTCAGCATCTACAGCTTCAGCTTCTGTTAAAATGGAAAGTACATGCCAATTTATTCTTGACAACATCAACTACTTCCAATGGTGGTCCTACATCATGGATTTACCTAGAAATGAAGGTCTTTACATAATAGCCTCAAGCCAAGAAACCAAACCTAAAGATGAAGATAAGGTAGCCAAATTGGAAAATAGGCAAGATCAATCATGTGGGTTGATAGGGATGTCTATTTCTCCAGACCTTAGATTCCATATCGCAGAACTTGATACCCCTAATGAAGCAATGAAACAGCTCACTAAAGTTTTGGGAATTAAAAATGAAATTACAGGCATCAACTCGAAAATGAGTTGTTTACATTGGACACCAATAATTTTTCTTCCATTGAAGATTTTTTGTCTAAGTTCAAGACCCTTAGACTACTCTTGGAAGGTTTTAAGGTTAAGAAAGAATATGGTAGCCTTATCTATTCCATTCTTACTAAGTTGGGACCAGCCTACCCTGTGTTTGTTTCCACCTTCCATTCTACTAGAGAAGCCTTTATTTCTCAAGGACAAGACTACAAGTCCCTCTCTTTTGATGCATTTGTGATTCTTTAATAAGAGAACAAGAAAAAAACTTACATCTTGGTATTATTAATCTTGGAAACTCTTCTAAGAAAGCCTTAGTCGCCCAACAACATCCAAATTCAAAGAATCCTAAGAAGCACTATCCTAAAAAGAATGGTCCTAAACCAAACAAGGGTCCTAAGCAATTTCAGTCCCAAAATGAAAAAACAATTCAACAAAATGATAAGGCAAATAGAAACAAAGGGAAGAAGACTGATAGAAATTGCAACTTTTGTAATCTAGATGGCCACTTAGAATCCAAATGCTTTAAGGATATGGAAGCCTTGGAAGCAGCAATGAAGAAGCATAACATCCATTTGGAGCACTCTTCAACTTCAACTTCATCGTCGGGAATTGCACTTTCTACATGTGGTTGTCAAGCATCTCGGTCTAGTTATGCACTAAACTTATCTTCTTCTTCTCATTCTCATGAGTGGCTCATTAATTCTAGAGATTCTTATCACATGGTCGAAAACAAGGCCATGTTTTCTTCTTTAAATGATTGTAACACCAAAAGTATATATGTTGGTGATGATAGATCTCTTAGTGGTGTAGGGACTAGAACTATTCATCTAGACAATGGTCAATTTAATGATGTATTATGTGTTCCAACCTTATCCTGCAACCTTCTATCCATATATTAGATAACTTATTCAGGTGAAGGTAAAATCGTTGAATTCTCGCCTCATGATGTTGTAATTAAGGACCTAAGAAATCCTAGATAGATTTTAGCTACTGGAATTGTTGATGATTCTACAAGGTTGTATAAGTTTAACAACTTTGGGACATCAACTCTTCCCTCGGTATTTTTTGCTCAAAATGATGAAGTGAGAAAACTTTGGCATGAGCGATTTTGTCACTTAAACTAGCACTCCCTTCAAAATCTATGCAAAGAAAATATGGTGACAGGTCTTCCTATGGTATCTTGTAGAGATGGTGTTTGTTCTGGATGTGTACTTGAAAAACATCATCGAGATAGTTTTGAAAAATGTGCCTCTTGGCACGCCTCAGCCCCTTCATAGCATGTGCATAGTGATTTATGTGGTCCACTTCTAGTTGTTTCATTCTCTAGCTACAAGTATTTCTTAACTTTCATTGATGATTTCTCCAGACGCACTTGGGTATATTTCTTAAAACTCAAGAGTGAAGTATTTAACATGTTCTTGGCCTTTAAGGCCTTTGTTGAGAAACAATCTGGACATCAAATTCTTAATCTAAGATCTGATAATGGCGGAGAATATGTTAACAACAAATTCATCAACTTTTTCACTGAGCATGGAATTTAAATGCACCATATTGTTCCATATACTCCACAACAAAATGTTGTAGCTGAAAGGAAGAATCGAACCTTAAAGGAAATGGATAATTGTATGTTTCAATCTAAAGGAATTAGTCTTAATTTTTGGGCAGAAGAAATTAATTGTGCAAATTACATAGTAAATCGCACTCCTACTAAGGTTTTAAAGAATATCACTCCAGAAGGAGCACAGAGCTCAATTAAACCAAATGTAAGTCACTTTTGTGTTTTTGGAAGTGAACCATGGGCCCATATTCCCCATGAGAAACATAAAGCCTTAGAACCTAAGAGTGAAAAATGTATTTTTGTTGGATATTCTGAAGATGTCAAAGGACATAGACTTATTCCACTTAAGTCCAAAAATGTTATCATTAGAAGATATGTAGAGTTTGCTGAAAATATATCGGCCTACGAGCCTAGTTAGGCAGATGTGTTACCTCTCTCTATCCCTTCTACTTCTAAAAATATTTCTTCTTAAGATGATGACAGTGAGGATGACAATCCTCCCCCACCTTCTCAGGATCCTCCTTCAACTCCTCAGCTTCCAAAATGGGTCCGTGCTACTCAAGATGCAACATGTGCTCTTGTAGGTGATCCTATAGATCAATGGCGTACATGTTCTCAGTTTGATAGAGCCTCTTCTTTATTGGCTCAAGCTTCAGCAAATTATGATCCTAACACCTTTGCAGAAGCTTCAGGTCATTCAGATTGGCGCGTAGCTATGACTGAAGAATATCGTTCATTATTGGCAAATGATACATGGGATATTGTTCCTCTTCCAAAGGGACAAAAACTTGTTAGATGCAAATGGGTTTATAGAACTAATTATGGACTAGATGGAAAAGTTGATAAACATAAAGATCATCTTGTTGCTAAGGGTTTTTCACAAGTTGAAGGCATTGACTATACTGAAACCTTCTCCCCTATTGCCGAAATGAACTCTATATGCCTTGTTCTTTCCCTTGCTACCTCTTTCAAATGGGAAGTCCATCATATGGATGTTAAATCCACCTTCTTGCATGGGGACTTGCATGAAGAAATATCTATGGAACAACCTCCTAGCTTTACACATACAGACTCCAACCTTATATGTCGACTTAGAAATCCCTTTATGGTCTCAAGCAAGCCCCTCGGGCTTAGTGTGCCAAAATGGATATCTTTCTTTTAGATACTGGCTTTTCTAGGTGTCATTCTGACAATATTGTCTACACCAAGAAAGTGGGTAAGTCTCTTATCATTCTTGTTCTTTATGTTGATGATCTTATCCTTACTAGTAGTGATCCCAACCTTATAAACCATGTGAAGTCCAGCCTTGAAAAGCAGTTTGAAATGACAGACTTAGGACACTTGCATTATTTTCTTGCTCTTCAAGTCTTGCAATCCAAGTAAGGTATTTCCCTTTCCCAGTGCAAGTATGTCTATGATCTTCTACGCCACTTTCACATGGAAGAATGTAAGCTAACCCCTTCTCCCTTTCAATCTGGAGCCAAAATTTCAGTCACTCATACTTCCCTTGAAGTTGATGATACCTTATACCATCAGCTTGTAGGAAAACTTTTGTATCTAACCCATACCTGTCCCGACCTTTCCTTTTATGTTGGCCTTATTGCTTACTTTATGCAAAACCCACATGAAATTCATTGGAAATCAGCTAAAAGAATACTTTGTTATGTTCGAAGTAGAGTTCTGTTTGGCATTCATTAAAGTCCAAAAGTATCTCCTTTATTGGTTGGTTTCACTAATTCTGATTGGGCTGGTGACCCTGATGATCGGAAGTCTACTGTAGGTTATGTCTTCACTCTTGGTTCTGGACATATTACGTGGCCTTGCAAGAAACAAAGTGCCATTTCACTTTCTTTAGTAGAAGCAGAGTATCATGGTGCCATAGAAGCCAGTAAGGAATCCCTGTGGCTTCATCAGATCCTATCAGAGTTTGGCTTTCAACAGCAACATTTGAATACACTTTGGTGTGATAATCAAAGTGCCATTCAACTATGAAAAGATCCCGTCCAATGTCAGTGCAGAAAACACATTGAACTACACATGCACTTCATCAGAAATCTCATTCATTACCATGTTCTTGAAGTGCAATATTGTTCAACCGATGATCAAGTTGAGAACATCTTTACAAAGGCTCTCACAGAGATGAAGTTTACTAAACTTAGATTTATGGTTGGAGTTCAGGAAGTTGTCACTAAGGGTGGATAGGTTCTAATGCCTCCTTCCTTCTCCTATTGTGTCATATTTGTACATCCTTCAATCCTATCCCAAGTTGTTCTTAAGGGGGAATGTTAGGATATTCCAACACATAGGAAATAGTTAAGTATAACTTGGTCTAGTGTAGAGTTAGGTAAAGTGTGTTTCTTTACTGTGTACATTTGTAACTTACAAACTGATGGTCACGATATGTTCTAGACATGAAGTGATCTAGTGGTTCATTCTCTCCTCGGTATTATCGACAATTGATTCATGGCTTAACACCCTATTGGTCCATGATCTCTATTTAAAGAGCATGGAGGGTAATTTGTAGGGTGACCATTCATGAGAGAAGCTTATGTAAATTTTCTTTCTTTTATTAATAAATTGCTTGAAGTGGTCATGTTGGCTCAGGTCATGGATTGTTTCCCTCTTTGAGGATTTTAACCACGTCAAGAATACTATTGTATTGATCTGTGATCTATTTGTGAGCAGTGTTCTATCTGAGGAACTTACCCTGTAAATTCCTACACCCTCTTATGAAAGCACTTGACTAAATCATCAAGGTAAACATCAATGATGTGTTTGATATCATGGAAAGCATAGGATGTGGCCCATTGTAAAATAGTGTGAGAATTTTTTAAGCCAAAGGATAATTTGTATTTGTGAAAATACCCCAGGGAAAAATGAACGTAGTCTTGTGTTGGTCCTCAAGACAAATATAGATTTTCTCATAACCTAAGAATCCATCAGAAAATGAAAAATATCTCACTCCTTGCACACTCATCTATGATATGATCAATGAAGGGTGTGAGATAATTGTTCTTAAGATAGGATTTGTTCAAATCCAAAATCCATACATACTTCAATGTTTCCTTTCTTTTTGTCCATTAGAATGGGATTGGATAGCCATTTAATCAGAGAATTTGGGTAGATGAAACATGCCTTGAGTAGTTTCTCCACTTCTACCTTTATCATAGTGGCTTTCCTATGGTTAAGTAGTTGAAGTTTTTGCTAAAAACCCTTCCCTTTTCATATGTTTTAATCTCACATTTGACAATATTGGATCAATTTGTGAAATTTCTTCATATTTATAAGAAAACACATTATGAAATTATTTAAAGATATTCTTAGAAGTGTGGACATTCTGAGGGGAACAATCCACTCCAATGAACATTTTTTACATTACATTATGGTTACTAGAGATGTTCACTATATGTCCTCAGAAGTATTTTCCATGTTTCCCTTAGCATACATGGTATGTGTTGCTAAGGAATTCTTTATTCTTAACCCTATTAAGTTCAAGGAGGAAATACAACCTATTCTACCAAGGCTTCTTAGTTCCTATCATTTATTCTAAGATTGTTTCATTTAATGTTTAAAAAATCTCAAAACAATCCATAGAAAAGGAGGAGTTATAGGCCAACACAAGCATAATGAGGTGTTCTAATTCCTCTATCTAGGGAATTGGATGGGTGTCCATAAATTCTCATTGGATATATTGATAAGAAATTTCAACCGTAGATAAAGGTACAAGCATACTCATATGATCATTTCCTTTGGTGATGTAAAAGGAGATGGTAAAACCCATGGGTCCTCAAAATATATTTTCTTAAGTAATGTATTTGGGACATGTAACTACCCCTCCCAACATTTACCTGCTTTTACAAGCTCTGTTGGGTCTAAAATGCGGATGCAAATAAGAGTTTCATTTACTATCATCTGGGTAAGTAAACTTCGAGGATCATCCAATATATATGGACTTAGAGACAAACTAAACTAAGCTACGTGAAGAAATGCCAAAGCTCCCTTTCAAGAGGTCTTTCATTGGGATCTCCAACACCTATTTAGTCATTTAACAAAATGAAATCTAAAGACATTGTGACAAGTGTAAGAAATATTAAAGCTCCCTTACAGGAGACTGTTCATTAATATTTCTGATCATCTTAATCAACAAACTATTTAAACTAATGAAATCAAACATTAAATAACAAATCAGATTCATTGAAAGAAACATTAATACTTTCTTACGAAAGCTCATTCGTTAATATTTCAAACATATGAACCTAATGAAATTTACAAACAAACATAAAATGAAATCTTACCAAAACAAAAGTGTACTTGCTAGACAATGGGGGCCCTTCCAAAAATTCACAAGCACATCAAAAGAGAAGACAAATGTAGAAGATCAAAGAAGCTCCATTTTATTTATCTTCAATTGCAAATTGCAATTACAAGTTCTACATTCCAAGAGGTTCTAAAATCTCCATTACAATGATTCCAAATTCTAAATTCTCATTACAAAGTTATAAGATCCTAAGGTTCTAAATTCTAACTTCTCAATTCTAAATTCTAAATTCTCAATTCTAAAATTACAAATGAAGGAGATAACACTCCTATTTATACAAAAGTTATGATAACAAACTCATAAATGTGGATCCACTATTCCATATTCGAATTCACATATCTCTCAACCAATGGTGACACATAACCCTATCCTCCATGATCTTATCCATGAGGTCCATGATCTCCTCAAATTCGAATTTGAACATAGAGTGCCACATAAAGGTGCCTTAGAAGCTTCCTTTGTACCTACACATGTCAACAAACTCATTCTAATTGTTAGGTATAAGTATATGGATATTATTTTCTAAAGTTTAACCACAAATTCACTTAAAAATACTAAGAATTAATAATGTTTTGGAAAACAAAAAGGTAACCCATATAATGATGAAAGTGAAGTAGATGTGATGACATGGTGGTGGAATAAAGGTGAGAAAATGTGTGAATGGAGTGAAAGTGGATGTATTTTAAGGATAATTCTTAGGCCCAACATACCCCCAAACTGAAGGTATTGCATGTCCTCATGCAATCTATTACATTACTTTTTGATACTTGAGCTTTGGCTTAAACTTTGCATGATATCATTTACTTAACTTTTGCAAAGTGTTTTTGATGAATTGAAACTTGGTTGGTTCTTGTGTTTCAGCTATATTTTGTTTGTTGCATTCAGTTTTAATGTATGAAATTTGCATAATGATAATTTGATTTTTATTGCAAAGTATTTTGTTGGAATGCATCATGGTTGGTTCTTTTGTAACAACCATGATTGTGTTGCATCCAATTAGCTTTTAAGTACTTTTTACAAAGCCATTTATATGTTCATGTAATAGTGAATATATTTTGAAGGTATGTGGGTTTTAGAATGTGATATATGAATATGGAAAAATATGAATGTGACAAAGTATGAATGTAAATGTTCCCCCCCCCCCCCTCAAACTGATGGTTTTGGCAATTTTATGAAATGAGGAAAGGAAGTTTTTTCCAAAAATTACCATTCTAGCTTTCAAGGAATTAAATGGTTAAAAGTTAGAAAATATCATACCTCAACTTACCCTTTCAAGAATGGATGAGAGTTTTGCATGTGTGGCTGCAAAATTTTGATCATAGTATTCTTTACTTGGTTGTGAAAATGGTGGATGAAGTCGAAAAGTGAATCTTTTATTTTTGTTGCATCTGCTGCTAAATCTGCTTCTAGATATTATGTTGAATGTTTGGAATCTGCTACTGAATGCAATTGAAAATGTATAAGGATTGGAAGGTATACAAAATTTAGAATTTACACTTCCCCCCCAGCCTTATTTATTGACTTGTCCTCAAGTCATTTATATCAAAAACTGAAAAGTAATGAAAGTAAATCTGCTTTCTCTACTACAAAATGTGTGGTCTTCAAGTCTTCAACGCTCATTGGCATAATTCTTGTCATGTGAATAATTGTTTCGGTGTCGAACATAACAAGAAATTGTTATCTTAGTGGCCGTTGATGGATGCCACTAGTCAACATGTGAGCTCCCATCTTTGATGTGGATGAGAGTCACGATGCCCTAAACACATCTTTCTAAGTATGAATGAATTTTTTTGTTGTCGAATACTTAGAAGATCTGATGAACAAGGGACATTAATGTATCCCCTTTTTTTATCGGCATGATAGCTTGCCCTTAAGGCATGCAAGCTTCAAGGCATTTTTAGAAAAATATTTAGACTCAAGGACTATGGACTCAATGGTGTATGGAAGCAAGGTTTTATTTGCAAGGGTAGGAAAAAGGAAACTGACAATGAATATGCAAAGTGGAAAAAAAAGCTTGTGAATGAGCTTCGTTGCTTTTATTGGTGGGTTAGGATTGAAGAAAATGTAATGTAGTGTATGTGGGTAATGAGAAATGGATAATGACACTTGCTGGGAAAAAGTGAATTATGGCATCCACAATCTCAGAAATAGCAAATTTGCTCATTAATTCTGGAATTTCTACTAAAATAGCTTAGTTTGAACAACGTTGACCAACTACTTGTAGACTTAGAATTCAAGAGTGGATAGGTATTTCTCCATCCTTGGACATTTGGGAACAACCCCCAGATCTTTGAATTCGCTAATCTATCATGCAACATGTCAAACCATTAAGCTATTACAAGAAGTTGCAAGAACTTGTAATTTTCTGGAAATTTCATTTATGATCATGGACTTGTTCTTTAGAATTTCTCATGAAATTAGTCTTTTGAAGACCAATCGCCGGTACAATTTAATCTCCTTAATGATCAGTTGATCACCCAAAACCTGCAAAAAAACTTGGCATAAAGAACATAAGTGTGTTCAAGAAGAAATGGCCATTCCCTTCCTGATTCTTATGCAAAACTTGTATGCCAAAATGAAACAAATTAAGGAAAATCAAAAGTGTAATTTTAGTCCAATTCCTGATGTTGATAATAGTCCATTTTTAATAAATACCCATGAAAAATAATTTACTTCCTGTTTGTGTCAAATGGCTCATGGAATGTGCATGGCAAAAAGCTTGGCATTAGAGGTTTGTTGTGTCCTACTGATTAGTTCATCACATAAAAGCTTACAACAAGAAAATTTATAATTTTAATGTCGAATCTACGCTATCCAAGGTTTGTTTCGAAGTTTAATCTGCACTGAGTATACAGAATCCAAGCTTCCCTTTTTAAGGTGGTAAAAGGTGTAGGTACAAGTGATACACGTTTTGCTTTTTCTGTTTTAATATTAGATTTTTTTTATTTTTTTTGCAAATGTTGAGCTTCCTTATGTAGGGAAGTGAAGGCATGCCAATAAATTAAACAGGTTGCTGCTCACACGATTTACTGGCAAACAGGTTATTACAAATATTCTTGACAAGTAAAAATTATCACTGCCTATGCTGAAAGTTCATTGTGAAGTGAACAGTTCCAGTTTAAATTGAATGTGTTGAGAAAATTCATGGTGTATATTCTTGTAGTAGGAAGTATTATACTGAACGGGCCAATAAGTCAATCAAATAGAGCTGCACAAATTCACCCTCCACTTGAAGGAATGCCCACAATCATCTATGAATGCTACACTTATTTTCCTTGTCGAAGAGCAGCAATTACCATCTCGGAACCATGCAGAGCTTCATTTAATCCTGTGCAAATTCATGAGAACACAGATAAACTCGTCAAATGGTGATTGTCCTGCAACAAATCTAGGGTTATTATTGGAAAGAACAATGCAGATCATAATGCAGTTCCCGCGTAGATCACTTACCTCGGCTGATTTTCCGGAACAGTCTTCTAGGTAGATCACTTACCTCACATTCTTTTCTAGAGATACCCCTTTTCTATGTCAACCTCCTAGCATTGTTCATCACATTTTTGACTCTCTGCATAGCTTCCTTCCTCACATTACAGTTTGTCATTTTAAATGAAATCGTGGAATGAATCAATGAACGAAGGGATGGAATGAAAGTTCTTTCACATAATAGCGAAACACACGTCCGAATCACGAAACATGTGAGGCTTCTTCTGTTATCATTCACGGAGCATGCCATCATGAGGGCATAAGAGAGCAGCATTTATCGCACATGCATCAATAGCGGAGTTGAACAGAAGTACGAATTCCAATCCAGCTCTGAGTTGGGAGAGACCAGAACTCCTCTCCGTACCAGTCGAGATTGTATCTGGCTCCCCATTCCAACTCCTAAGGTTGGCACCTGATCGGTCAGGGAATACACCGATATCTGCAAGCAATCATTGAGAATTAGCAAATCGCTCAAATGGATTCGTTCCATATTGCTATTTTGGCACGTTAGAGTTGACCAATGACTCTTATGAAGGATTTATCCATTTCTTTCTGTATGATACAAGTTTTTTTCCGGTCTATCTAATCCAATTGGCAGTTCAAATGGCCTTTTTAGCAGTTTAACACTAATTTCTATATGTCGGTTTAGCATATATTTGTCAATTGTAGTAACCACCGGTGTTGTTGTGAGGTTTCGAATCGCAAGCATGTAGTAGCATAGTATGGTTATAGCACACGTGGCTGCCTCATCGATTCAATCCGCGGTAGGAATCTTCCAAGTAGAGTTGCTGAGTTCATGATACCTTGAATGCGTAGTTCCCTCATAAGTCAATCTGGGTGTTTCCAACGAAATATAAATGCAACAAAACATAAATGCATCGAAGCATTACAAATTATTTCAACACACTCAGTCATTCCATAAATTACAAGCCAACCTCTTTGAGTTCCATAAATTTCAAACCAACCCCACTAAAGGAATAGGTAAATAATATGCAACACTACCACTCATTCCCATGCTTAAAATACCTTATTTTCTTCTTGTTTTTGCAGCTATACCTGAGACCCCATATACCCATAGATTAGAATAAATAGAAAATTCTGCAGTGACAAATTGGTTTTTTTTTCATTGGAAGACATGGGCTAGTGAGCCTAAAATTTGAAGGCTTTTTCAAGACAGAGTCTAAAGAATAATTTTATGCAAATATCATTGTGGTTACTGGGGTCAATGTTGTTGGTGCCGTTGCAAGAAATATTGTAGCTTCCATAATGAGTTCCATGCAATCATATGCTAGTATTATTTCTACTGGCACTAGTTGTTCTATGAGCATCGTATATGTGGAGCAGTATTATTGAGTTTGGGTGCTTTGTTTATAAAGACTTGATTCTAAATGTTTTTAGAAATTTTTACAAACAACATTTATTTTTTTCTTCTCTGCTTCAATTTCTTTATAATTGTTTTTAGTTTTAGCTTGAAATTGCGAGGCAAAGGATAGAGTAATCATGTAAAACCTCCCTTGTCATGAAATAATTGCTTTCAAAAAGATTAAGATAAAATATTTGTTTGCAATTAGATCAAGTTGAATGGATTTTTATTGCAGATTTCTTCCTTAAATACTGACATTGAATTGTTTATATACATATTTCGCTTGTTTGAAGAAATGATCCCAAGCAGAATATAATGAAAAATTTGATATAATGAATATTTTGTACATCATGGAGCTGCAAATTGTGTTCTGTTAGGAGTAAACAAACATATGTAGAGAGTTTTAACATATTGATCAAATCACTAAACTACAGATTTAATTTTTAAATTTGGAATAAAAAATAAACGAATTTAAAAAAATGATTTCGATTTCTTATAATGTTGTAGTTTTAATGATTTGTGAAAATTCCAAGCAAGAGATTTTTATTGATTTGTGCAAAATAAATCAATAGATTTTTTGATCTTTCCTGATCGCTCGAAGCGCAGGAAGAGAGCATACTAACCTATTGATTTGTTTTTTTATTATTTTTGCAGGTTAGCGTGGATGAAATGTAAATTTATTCATGAGAAATGATGATGTTTTTTTTTCAAAGAAAAACAAGACTAAAAGTCTAGCGAGATCTCGTTTTATTTTTCTAATCTATTCTACCTTAACTTGCTTGAAAGATTTTTTTGTTTCCTAGGTAAAAGAATGCTTCTAGTGAAGCCACCTATGGACTAAGAATTCAAAAATGCTCACATCAAGATTTAAAAAATTTACCTGATTATTTGCGAGGATGTGAGTAACCTGTTTTATTCTTAGATTTGATGCAAGGTTCTTTTGCAACCAACCTTCAATATTGTTCTTGCTCTCCAACAAGTACCTATTTAACATCTTCAAATTTCTCAGTCGTAGATGAATTAGTAAGAAATGGGGGGTTTGATAAAAAACTGAATTTAAAATCAAACTAAGTATGAAAAATCAAAAAGCTCAAACTTGAACACCTTTATGAAGATCTTGCTGTCACCAGGTTTCACAAGTTAGTCCATAAAAATAAATTGCAATAAAAATAACTTCCTAAGTCTATCTCTAAATGATCCTCCCCAGCAATGGCGCCAAAATGTTGGGTCTAAAATGCAGATGCAAATTAGAGTTTCATTTACTATCAATCCAAGTAAGTAAACTTCGAGAATCATCCAATATATATGGACTTAGAGATAAACTAAACTAAGCTACATGAAGAAACGCCAAAGCTCCCTTACAGGAGGTCTTTCATTGGGATCTCCAACACCTATTTAGTCATTTAACAAAATGAAATCTAAAGACATTGTGACAAGTGTAAGAAATATTAAAGCTCCCTTACAGGAGACTGTTCATTAATATTTCTAATCATCTTAATCAACAAACTATTTAAA
Organism: Pinus tabuliformis; assembly: GCA_031772625.1. Taxonomy (NCBI): domain Eukaryota; kingdom Viridiplantae; phylum Streptophyta; class Pinopsida; order Pinales; family Pinaceae; genus Pinus; species Pinus tabuliformis. Next base: position 514,614,687 of record CM062806.1, on the reverse strand, counting down.
CTAATGAAATCAAACATTAAATAACAAATCAGATTCATTGAAAGAAACATTAATACTTTCTTACGAAAGCTCATTCATTAATATTTGAAACAAATGAACCTAATGAAATTTACAAACAAACATAAAATGAAAGCTTACCGAAACAAAAGTGTACTTGCTAGACAATGGGGCCCTTCCAAGGATTCACAAGCACATCAAAAGAGAAGTCAAATGTAGAAGATCAAAGAAGCTCCATTTTATTTATCTTCAATTGCAAATTGCAATTACAAGTTCTACATTCCAAGAGGTTCTAAAATCTCCATTACAATGATTCCAAATTCTAACTTCTCATTACAAACTTATAAGATCCTAAGGTTCTAAATTCTAACTTCTCAATTCTAAATTCTAAATTCCAAAATTACAAATGAAGGAGATAACACTCCTATTTATACAAAAGTTATGATAACAAACTCATAAATGTGGATCCACTATTCCCTCTTCAAATTCACATATCTCTCAACCAATGGTGACACATAACCCTATCCTCCATGATCTTCTCCTTGAGGTCCATGATTTTATCCATGAGGTCCATGATCTCCTTAAATTCGAATTTGAACATAGAGTGCCACATAAGGGTGCCTTATAAGCTTCCTTTGTACCTACACATGTCAAAAAACTCATTCTAATTGTTAGGTATATGTATATGGATATTATTTTCTAAAGTTTAACCACAAATTCACTTAAAAATACTAAGAATTAATAATGTTTTGGAAAACACAAACGTGACCCATATAATGATGAAAGTGAAATGGATGTGATGACATGGTGGTGGAATAGAGGTGAGAAAATTTGTGAATGGAGTGAAAGTGGATGCATTTTAAGGATAATTCTTAGGCCCAACAAGCTCCAGGGGTAAATGTGAGATTGGGTGTTACTATGACATGACCCAACCTCAAAATTCCAGTTATGGAAGTGGGGCCTACAATCTGAAAATTTATTGATACCTCTTAAGAGCACTAGATCACCTAGAAGTCAATCCATAACCTCTTATAACCATATCCTATGTTGGAACGACATTTTCAAAATCCTAACCCTAAATTGCATGCACAACAAGGCAAGAGTGCAGTTATGAGGCCTCAAACACACGTGCTAGTCTACTTCCATGTGGTTATGACCTAAATCCTCTAGTTTTGTGCATGTGGTTCTGATATCTGAGCTACTTTTTCAGGCTAGCCTCCAAACCAGTGCCCAGAACTACCTGTAACTTTCCAGAATCATAATTAAAGTGATAAAATTCAAAACATTCAAATTAGAAGAAAGAACCTCACCTAAAATACCTAGAACATGATATACATTTTGTTAAACATATTGCAACATGTAAGCTACAGGTCATGAATGCATATATGATCATAAATCTTTGAACTTCATCTCAAAATCATGAAGAAGGTCTAAATCCCTCTCAAGTAGTTGCAACAACACTTTTTAGCCCATGAATTCATCAACCATTCAAATACTTATCAAACCATGAACAAGATTTATAGTTAGAGCACATCATAGAACCATGCTTATAACGAGCATAAAACCAAAATATTAACCATGAAAAAACAACCATCAAATCAACATAACAAGTACAAGTGCTTATAGATAACAATAGAAAAAGAGTTCTTATTAACTTATGCAAAATCAAACCAAGTTAGGTACTTCTATATACAATATTACCATAAATTGGGTTGAACCAAATCTTTCTTTCAACCAATCACCCCCGCGCCATATTCCAAGCATGAATGTGGGATCTCATGAGATAAATCGGGACATAATCAACTAGGGAATCTAGAATTTAAACCACCTATACCCTTAATCTATCATGATCTCACCTAAAATGGCCTCAAGATCACAAAACAAAAACAAGCTTGGATGCCTGAAAATTTACTTATCATACCTTGAGGAATTTTTCTGTCTCCACCCACCTGTCGAAGGCCTCCCAAAGAAAACCATCTCCACTACCAACCCTTGGGAATCTTCCTGAGACAACCTCACTCAGTTCTAAAACCTTTTGACAATCCAAAGCTCAACAAAGAATGAATGCCATCACACCATTGTTATGCAGGAAATGGAAAGGTAAGGCTAAAACCATTGTCAAACAAGGAAAAACTCATGCCAATGACAAAAAATGAACCAAATATACGAATGAATGTACCATGCATTCACATCTCAGCTAGGAAATCACACATGCAACCTGTTACCTACAAAATCCTCTTGCTAAATTTGTTGATCCAAAATTCTCCTTGCTTTCCTTTTCATTTCCTTTTCTTTACTTTGTCCAAATCCAAGTGAATGCCAAAATGCTCCAAGAAATGCTCTAGGTGTGCAAGAGTGTATGAGAGAGAATGGAAGGACAAAGCCAAACTGAACTGATAAAAGATATGAATTGATCCTCTGATGCCTTTTTATTATTGATGTTTCCTTTTTATTCATTTTCCTTCATTTTTCCACTAATTTCCTTAGAATGAAAATGTGTATCTCTTCAACTCCCTTTTCTCCTATTTTCCTTTATTTTCATAAATAAATGCCAATTATTGCCTCTTTTCCTTTGCTAGTGTCCATAACCATTATTAAACCAAAATTGATGCTTACTATAGTTCTTTCCCAACATTAAGCTTGGAATACATTTCTCATGAATGTGGTTTTATTTTACCTTTATTATCCTTTATTACATGAAACTTTAACCTAGGGTTGGTATAGGACATGGGGGATAAAGAGGTTAGCACCATATAGATAACAAGAGTGGAATCAATGTAAGAAATGGCTACTGATATATTGAAAGTTCCATAAGGGAAAACTACGTTGCAACACCTATGATTTTAGCGTCTTTATATTAATTACTAACTAAAGGGACCATAGATCCCAAAGATGCAACTGAGTCAAATAAGCAATAAGACAGTTGATCAATGGTTACAATATTCCCCTCAATAGGAAATTAGAGAGCCTATAAGACCTGGAAACAACAATTATCATAACATATATCCAACTATGTAATAACATAAGATTTTAGTACCTCAAACTCTACAGGCCATGATTTTATTTATTTTCATATTGGGCCCATAGAAAAACACACAAACTCTGCAACACATGAACAAACCAACCCTCTTCTCAGCACAATCTCTTCCTCTCTAACTACTGATCATTGCTACAAATATACACACAACTTCATTATGCATTGTAGCTCACATCATCTAAAACAATGGAATAATATATTTATGTTAATTGCTCCCTCATCAAGATAGACCAAATCAATACATCAATTATTCTCCACTTCCTTTTATGACCATTTCTCCCTCATCATGGTAGACCAAACCAATGCATTAATTATTCTCCATTTCCTTTTATGACCATATCAAATAGGACCAAATTAATTCAATTAATGTGTTTACTCCTTACTTTTGGTGATTAAATCAATGATTTATTGCATTCCATTACTCTTGATGATGAAACCATAATCTCTCTAAAGGTTGACGTCAATGTCAACCAAAACACTATTTCCAACAAACATTGCATATGATTCCTAAATCCTATGCCAAATACTCTACAATAGAGTAATGTTTAGTAGCTTAATAATTTGGTTTGTGCATTAACCTTTTAAGCATACCTTTCAATACAAGTGCCATTTCTTCCACCACATGTTTCTTTATACACAAATGATTTAATAGCTAGAAGGCTTATTTCCCTTTAGAGATAGATGTTGAAATTGTAGCTAGAGTTGGTCTTCATAATGTAAATTTATCATTAATGTATTATTATATTTATATTTATAATCTTTTGTCAAAGCATGTTCTTCATGCTTAGAGAGTCAAAAGAGTTCAAAAAGAATTTATTATAGGTCAAAATAAAATGTATTTGAGACATGTCCCATTGGGACATTTGTAAGAAAAAGAAATTTGAATTTTTGTTTGGGTCATAAGTCCTCCAAATGAACAAGTTGGCCATCCTTGGAACAATTCGGCTGAGTCCTCCAAAAGAAACCTATTTGACCTCCTAGAAAACAGTATATAAAAATTTTGACCCACTTTAAGGACAATCAATCATCATCACAAAAAAGTACTTTTTGCACCTAACAGAGAAGAAATTTATCAAATTAAAGGGAAGAAAAGAGGGAAGTCTACACAAGGAAAAGATCGCATGTTTGGAGGATGAATTCTGTAAATGAGGAAAACATTTTTGAGGTAGTTTCAGACCTATTTTTGGTGCCCCTATTGTCACATGTCTAAATTTCAGTGTACTTGACTAGATCTAAAGCAAATTGACCTGTGTTGAATTTTACTTTCGAGGTGAATTGGAGGAGGCTTAGACATGGTGCTTGGGTGGAAGTTTTGGTTTTTGCCTTGGATGTCTCACTTTGATCTGATTCTATCAAAGAAGGATTGTTGGGTTTTCCCCTTATGTTTTTTTCCTCGGCCTCTAGCCTAATTTTGGTGTCTCTTGTCTCTTTATGATCTTTATATTTTCCTAGTTGATTGAACATTTGTATAATTGCTTGATGAAGAATACATAAAAAATAAGAAGAAGATATCTAACATTCACAAGTAATTACCAAGAAGATGAATCAAGATTTAATCTACAGTATGCTTGATTTCCCAACATGGTATCAGAGCAAGACATGAGCACTTCTGAAGAAGCTACATATGAAACATAAGTGTTGTGTGCAAGAAGACCTAAGAGGCCAAGATAATAAAGGTTATTGAATACTATGGAAGTCCAAGTCTCCTTAATTCTAATTACTAAACTAGTTCAAGTAGCCCAAGGAAGTTATAGTATGACACTAAACTATCCATATAAGAAGAATGAAGGTTGAAACGCAGAAGGATAAGATATGCTTTGTATACCCTCGCTCAAACAAGAAGGTTGAAGGAGAAATCAAAATCTACGTAATGTTTTTCCTAAAGAATGTGAACTATCTGAAGCAATATATCTTTGAGAAACATGAACTATCTGAGAAAATGTATTTCTGAGAAATCTGAACTCTCTAATAATATATACTTATGAGGAATGTGAATTTTTTGAGGAACTCTTTCTCTATGGAAGTCACATATAAGTATAGAGAAGCATCTATTAAGTGAGAAGCATCCAAAATTCATGTTTATTTGTGGATATATATATATATATATATATATATATGGTAGGGGATAGATAGGGAAGAAGAGAGATACAGACAAAGGGGGGGGAGAGAGAGATGGGGGGGAGAGAAGAGGAGAGAGGGAGGGAGATAGACATAGAGATGAAGGGGGGAGAAAGAGGGAAGAAGAAAGATACACATAGAGACAAATACATATATCATATAGTATTATAGAATATTGAACATTATTAATCATAGAGGAAGAGGAAGTAAGACATTTACAAAAAGTAAAATAACTTGGATTTAGAAAGCCATGAATATCTTGAATTGTCACTGAAATAGATGCATTCATTTCAGTTCAGATGTTGATTCCTAATCATATTTAATTAACTACACTATAAGCATGGATTTCATTATAGTTTATTTATAATCCTATTTGATTGTTTGCACTAAATGCATTGATTTCAATATAGATGCTGATTTCTAATCATATTTGATTACTTGCACAAGATGCATTGATTTCAATATAGATGTTGATTTTTAGTCCTATTTGATGGCTCGTACAAGATGCATTGATTTCATTGTAGATTCTGATTTCTGGTTTGATGTAGCAAGATGTATGATGTACATTAATTTCAAAGTAATTAGATTAATAATGCGCATTGATTTTAGTGTAAGAACAAAAAAGTTATTGACATTGTGCATTGATTTTTGTGTTACAATAATCCAACCATAAATAAAATACTTGTACTTTTATCTTAAATAAAATGTTCACTTACTTGAAATGTTTGCTTCTTGAAATTGTAAACTATTTCTAATTGACTACATTGTTATTATTCCCATTTTCCATTATTCAACATTATTAGTCATTTTTCATTCAAATGATGCAATAGAAAACACCATTGAAACTTGGGGTTTAACACTTCATGAGTCACAATGATTGGCTTTGGAGAAAGCTACTATTAATATTGGAGAGAAAAAGAGACAAAGTATGGCATTTACTACAATAGATCGAGTTAAATATTTGAATGGTTTGTGATTTTAACTTCCATTTTCATATGATCAATATGAAAATATGGTAATACCAACATGTGTGACAATAAGAACTGTAGAAGAAAATAGTTTGAGATTGTAACAACCCCGGGTTGAAATTTCATGTAATAAATTTAATAAAGGATAAGAGCAAGGTCATGGGACACATATTCCAAGCTGAATGTTGGGAAAAACATCATAGTAGGTGTCACTTTCAGTTTATTATGGCTAAGGAAATTAGTAAAGGAATTGGCAAAGGCAAAGAGGCATTAATTGACATTTTATTTATGAAAATAAAGGAAAAATAGGAGAAAAGGGAGATGAAAGGTCACAAATTTGCATGAGAGTGAAATTGAAGGAAAAATAGAAGAACATGAATAAAATAGAGGCCTCAATAATAAAAAGGCTTCTGAGGATTAGTTCATATCTCGGGTGAGCTTCTTGTCATTTTTTCATTGGAATTAGTTTTAAAGAGAGAGAAGAGAATCAAGAGGATAAAGAAAGCAAGCAAGCAAAGGAATGAAAAGGAAAGCAAAGGACAAGCAGGGAAGGTTGGATAAGGCAACTTCAACAGGAATATCTGTAGATAATAGGTTGCATGTGTGATTTCCTAGTTGGTTTGTGAATGCATGGTACACGGATGTGTGTATTTGATTCTCTTATTGTCAATGGAATGAGTTGTGCTAGGTGTGACATTGGTTTTAGTATTTCCTTTTCATTTCCGGATAGCCATGATGTGATGGGATTCTTCTATTTGGTTGAGCTTTGGATTTCCAGATGGTTTTGGAATCAGGTGAGGTGATCTCAAGAAAATTCCCAAGGGTTGGGGGTGGAGATGGTTTAATCCTCAGGAATCCCTCAACAAGTGGGTTGAGACAGGAAAATTCCTCAAGTTAATGATGAAGAAATTTTGAGGAATCCGAGCTTGTTTGGGCATTTTGATCTCTTGACTAGTTTTGGCGGGATCATGATATCCTAAGGGTGGAGGTGGTTTAATCTCTGGGAATCCTTAGTTGTTTATGTTTTGGTTTGCTTATGTGATCCCTTGATTGGTTTTGGCGAGATCGCAGGAGCATGAGGGTGGAGGTGGTTTAATCTCTGGGAATATCTAGTTGTTTATGTCTTTAGATCCCACATTCATGCTTGGAATATGGCACGAGGATGATTGGTTGAAAGAGAGAATTGGTTCAGCTCGATCTATGGTCAAATGGTACATGGAAGTATCTGACTTGGTTGGCTTTTGCATATGTTAATAAGATCTCTTTTCCTATTGTATTATATGAGTACTTGTACTTTTTATTATGTGTCTTTGATGGTTGTTCTATCGTGGTTATTATTTTGGTTATATGTTGGTTATAAGCATGGTTCCATAACAGATTCTAGATATGGATCTTGATATGTTTTGATTAGTTTATGAATGGTTAATGAATGCATGAGCTAAAAAATGTTATTTTCACTATTAAGAGAGGGCATTAGACCTTCTTAATGATTTTTAGATAGGTTTTAGACCTCTATGTTTAGATATGCATTCATGACCTATAGATTACATGTTCTTAATATGTTTGAAGAAATGACTATCATGGTTAGGCCTGGTTAGGTCAAGTCCTTGATCATGTTTTGTATGAATGGTTTTCTCCTAATGTTATTTATCATTCTAGAATTTTTTATTGAGCTCTCGGTAGTGGTATGGAGGCTAGCTTAAATTGGTGTCTCATAATCCAAGACTGCACCCTCTAAACTTGAAGTTTTGAGTCATAACTGCAACCTGGTAGGCTTATGAATGTGGTTGGAGGCCCTCAACCACATGTGGGCCTAGTCATTCATGTGGTTGGGAGCCCATGTCACTAAAAAAACAATCCAACTCAGGGTTTGGGCACTTTGAGCAAATGTTTAGCTCCTCGGTGTCCTACAGAAGGTCAGTAAAGCTCCAGTTTTTCGACTCCACCTCCTTAACTATACTTAGGATGTTGGGTCTGTCATAGTATCCCTTAGCTCATGTTTACCCTGATAGTCTAGTTAAAGTGGGTAAATGTGGGAGGTGGTATTAGAGGGTGGTATCAGAGTGGGCTTCCATTATCTTTGGGTGATATCTAATACCATGGGGTGCTATCAGAGCTTCCAATTTCAAACCCTTGGACTAGATGAGCTAGATGCCTATTGTTATGCATGCATTTCCATGGTTAAGGTTGTCATGCATGAGGTGATTGTATGCAGTTTGCTTCATCGTGATGTTTTTGATACATTGTGATTTTGATATGTTGGTTGAGATGGAGGAGGAGATGCAGATTGTTAGAGCAAGTTTGCAGCACTAGACCTCAAGGTAAGAGATAATTGTCATGTAGGTTTGTATGTTGGGCATGCAGGTATGTTAGTTAATGTTTTTTATATGCATTATGGTTATATACATGCATGTCATTCTATTGTTGTTGTGGTTGCATGCATGACATATGTTAGTTAAATAGTGCGGTCATATGCACCTATGTCGGATAGTCATGATTGATAGTAAATTGTTGTTATATGGATTGTGATCATATGCATGATGATTATGGTCATTTCATTTAAGATATTGATGTAATATGCATCATGATAATCTTGATTGGAATTTTCATATGGTTATGGTTATGGTATTTAGGTATGAGTCTATATACTTGTGATATTGTGTCGTACTAATCTAGACTAACATGTGAAAATGTGATAGCCTCCCCTGAGATACATTGAGGTATGAATTTTATTATGTCATATATTTGGTTTATCTAACACAATATGTTTACAAATTGTTTTAATGTTTGATTAATTGCATGATACAAGTATGTGTATATAGGATTGCATGAAGGAATGCTCTTGTTTTAAGATGGTTGTATTAACACATTATGTTGTAAGAAAACTGATATGAATTTGAGTGCAAGTGGGTGTTAGTTGTAGTATTATGACTAGTGTCTGTGAGTTGACTGTTGATTATGACGTGGTCATTAGTCTTGGTAAAGGTTGATTTCAATTAATAGATACGATGTCTTGATCTTGTGAACATGTGACTGGCATGTGTGAACAATTGCAGGGAAACATGCTTGAAATTACCATGACAAGGTAACAGTTGATTTGTTAATATAGCTAATAGTTGGGTATGTGATAGTACCTAATAAGACTCAATTTAAACAAGGTAAAATTAAAAATAAAGGAACTCGGTGAGAATTCCTTTGGCTATGTTTAGAAACTACAATTCAAAATTAATGATTTGCATAAAGGAAGTCTTCTTAGCATTGGTTTTGTATGACATTATATGGATATGTACTATATTCCTAAACATGTACTTGACAAGTATAACAAATGGTTTTCAGTTATAAATGGATTCGTTAAGTAATTGGATTCCCTTGAGAGATGATATATGTATGTGTTTAGTTACAAGGTAGCGTGCTTGGCACAACACGGTAAGGTAATTGGTATATTGTTATGTTTATTTATGCACTGGCAGTTGTGTGTTTATGACAATATGATGTACGTGATTGCATGGAAAAAGAGACTACCATGAAATTTTGAAGACGGATCGGGTTGAGCTTTCCCTTAGAAGCATTGGTAACCAACAGGGATTGAGTCATGGTGTTTGTTGCTAGTTTTGTGCTTTTGGTGCATTGTGATTTATGTGCACTTGATTGCAGTATTATTTATTTTTGGTGCAAAACCATGCCACTTTATTTGTGGTGTCATATTGTTATTGGTTTCTCATGGTTTTATTCCTATTTGTCTCTTTCTCTTTCCTTTTATGTACTGAGGGTCTTGTGAATTGGTTGGTCAGAGAGGAAATTTAATGGAACTCGGGAAGAGCTGAATGAACCCAACATGTAATGTAAGACCCAGCTGAAGTCTGGTGCATGAGTAAAAGGTAGTTAAAGGAAAGAATATAACAGCCAGTTGGATTGGTTGGGTCCATTGGGGTAAATGGCCGGTGGCAGGATAGTCATGAGAAAGGTAACAAGAAAGGTAAAGTAAATGGATTTGAGGTGTCAAATGCCTTGGTTAAGTTGGAAATTGTCGTTCTCGATGTTGTGCATGGATAAAGGGAGTTCTCTTAACCCCTTATGATATCTAGAATATATATATATATATATGTTGTCTAATAAGGTCATCAAGGATCATTCATGTGGAGGAATGATTGCTTATGAAGGTGAATGGCATGAAGAGGTTCTTAGTTATGAGAAATGAAGTGGGCAGAGTAGCCCCGATAGATCTATGAGGTCTGTTTCATGTGGAAGTGGTTTGATATTATTTTCTTATACTATGACTATGTTTACGTTATGGACAAGTAATGTTGAAGGATACATCATTGAAATTAAAGCAGTGTGATCTACGACATGCCGAGAGCTTGAGACAAGCATGGATAGTGGAAAGACACTAGAAGCAAGGTTGTTTGGTAGAGACGGTGTGGTCTCTGGATGTACATTATTGGTGTTGTGTACATGTTGTATATGAGGTGTTGTGTACATGTTGTATACGTGGCGTTTTGTGCATGTTGTATATGCGGTGTTGTCTACATATGGTGTTGTTTCATGTTATACACATGGTGATATGTAAATGTGGTGTTGTGTGCATGTGATGATGTGTACATATTGTACTTGTGGTCTTGTGTACACATTGTGTAGGTGGTGTTGTGTACATGTGGTTTTGTGTACACGTTTTGCAGGGGGTGTCTGTTGTACATGTGGTATTATGCACACATTGTGTTGTGCACATGTGGTACTGTGTTATGTGTATTGTGTAGTCATTATATCATGACATGTGTATTAGTTATATTGTATGGTGTACATATATGTATTGTGTTATACACTAGGTGTAGGTGTATGTGTGGCATTGTACATCGGGTGTAGGTGTATGTGTTGTATTGTACACTATGTATGTGTATATTGTACAGTGTGATGGGATAGGAAGGTATGAGATTGTCTAGGCCTTGTTGTTGATATTGAGGGTTGAGGCGGTTTAGTCTCTAGATGCCCTTGTTGTTGATATTCATGGTTGAGGTGGTTTAGTCTCTGGATGCCTTTATTGCTAATATTGAGGGTTGAGGCAGTTTAGTCTCAGGATACCCTTGTTGCTGATAATGAGGGAGGAGGCAGTTTAGTATCCAGATCCTCTTGTTGCTTTAAAGAGAAGAGATGGCATTGGGTGCTTGCCGATTTTGGAAAACCAAACCAGTGTGTATTTGTGATCAAATATAAGAGAAGGAATTGAGTGCTTGCTAGGTTTGGAAACTGATTCAATTTGTGTACAAAAAGGAAAAATAAGAAAGGCATAAGAAAAGAATCATTTGAAGGATAAGTATCAGTATTGTATTTCAGTTATAATTATGTGTGTTATCTATGACTCTGATGTATTATGGTTGCATGTAATCTATAATTTTGATTTATGATAGTTTCATTTTGAGCTAACGGATGTGATATGTTTATACATGATGATCTGAGTAAAGAGTTAGTTTGACTTGTTGTGACAGGAAATAAATAGAATTGCAAGTGTACCATGTCAATCAGCCACCAATGAGGTATGATTTGAATTGGTTTGAATTTCTCATGGAAATTATGTGTTTGGTACAGGAAATCATGGAAAATGCTTGGTTTGGGTGGTTGGAATTGATTGCAAGAATTAGTAGCAACAACAAAAAGAATTGGAATAAGTAGTAGTATGTTGGTAACTTATTCAAGAGTAGGGCCATTATGGGACACTGGTACCTAATAGTGTCCATTGATTTCCATGAGCATGCTATGACCAGTATGATGGTTTTAAGGTAGGGATATGCCTTGGTTTTTGGACCTTCTGATGTGAGGAAACCTTGCCAAGGGATGGATCGCCTTAGATGGGGATGCCAGGGAACTTGGATGTTGGGTCCCTATAATACTAGTGATTACCCCATTACTATTGTAGTTATACCCCTTATTAATATTGTTGCGCCCCTATTGCCCCCATATTGTTATTACTATGCCCCATAGAATTCCTCTATTGTTATTTTTGTGGCTTTATATTATTATTGTTAGGTCGGCTGGATTATATTGTGACTCCTTAGACTCCTATATATAAAAAGGAGGTTTTGTCATTTGAATCATCCAAGAATTGTTCATTTATGTAATGTAAAGGAGGTTGCCCCCTCGAAGAGGCTGAATTCTAAGGCGTTGATCTATCTTTTCTATCTTTTCTTGAGCTGGTTTCATAACATTTGGTATCAGAGCTTTGGATTCTAGGGTTTCACTGCTCCAAACAGGTCATCGTGGCATTTTCACTATAACTTCTTTTCTGTAACGTCTCCAAAGTCACAAAAAAAACCCATTTGAGAAGAAATTGCACTGAACCTTGGGTCCGAATTTCAGAGCTTTGCGTGCTATATTTGCGGAGATATGATCTAAGGAAGTTGGTATTTTTGTAGACTCCTAAATTATATTCCAAACAGGTGACCTAGGGAAAATCGTCATAACTTTCTCTCTGGGGATCGGATGGAAATTTCGTCAGAAGGTACAGAAAGAAGACGGACTGTAGTTTCTTGTATGCATTTTTCAGATCCAAAGGTCGAAACAGTGAATCGTGGCACTTCGTACAAGTTCGCTCTACGGAACTAGTCTATAATCAAGTCACTGTGGGAGATTTCGCATAACTCTTCCTTGGAGAATCCAATTTGGGTCAGACTTGTGACATTGGAAAGAGGACATAGAGGGCTACTATATATCAAAAATTTAGAGCTAGATGATCAGAAAGTACAGAGATACATCAGAGGCAATATCGAGCTCCTACAAAGTGAAAAAAGGTGTGTAGATTTTCTTAAATTTTGGCTTAAGCTTGGTTTGAAAATTTATTTTGAAGGAATTCAAAGGGCATAGTAGAGCATTATTATCGATAACTGATACCCCAAGGAAAGAAAATGCAAACACATAGTAAGGAACCTGAAATCTCTAGCATGACTCATGAAGAAGAGGAAGAAATGCAACATGATATATCAAAATTACAAAACCAAGTGCAACAACTGTCCCTTACACAAAAAGGAACAGAATCTAAGATGGATGGTTTAAAGAAAGGTGTAGAAGCTAAGATGGACTGTTTAAAGAAAGGTGTAGAAGCTAATATGATTGACGTGGAAGCTAAGATGGATGATTTGAAGATAGATTTGAAGACAGACATGGACGAATTGAAGATAAATATGAATAAGTTGCTACAAGAAATGGGCACTAAGGGTGAAAGGGTACTAAAGGAAACTCATGATGAGAATAAACGAAATGTTAATCATGATTCCATAGACGCTAATTTTGGATCGAAGACTCACCATATTCCAAAAATCGATATGAGGAAGTTTGATGGCAAGGATCCTACCACATGGATATTACAGATGGAGCAATTCTTGGATCTCAATAATGTGCAAAACACACAAAAGGTATGTATGGCAACTTTATATTTGGAACCAAATCGGTTTGTATGGTATCAATGGCTTTGCTCTCGTAAACAATTTATCACTTGGGCAATTTTTACGGAAGAATTGATAGCACATTATGAGGATACAAAAAGCAACACTTTTTTTAGCCAATTGATAAGTCTCAAACAAAAGGGTTCAATAATGGAGCACATCGAGGAGCTCCAAAAATTGAACATAAGGGTAAAAGATATTCTAGAGGAGCATAGGATTGATGTGTTCATAGGGTCTTTAAAGGATAATATCCAACATGATGTTCGCCTTTGGGAACATGATTCATTAGAGAAGGCATTCAGGTTAGTAAGAAAAATGGAAAGCAAAATTATGGTAACCAGGAAGCATACCACTCACAACTATAAAGACGGAAGTGTTGTTTCCCCTAGTCTTCATCAACCTATAAGGTTGACACCACAACAATTGGAAGAAAAAAGAGCAAAAGGGCTTTGTTACAGTTGTGATAGCAAATACACTAAAGGTCATAAGTGTGCTGAGAAGAAATTATTCTACATAGATTGTGAAGAGGAAGAAGAAAAGGAGAAAGAAAGGTCAAAAGAAGAGGATATACTCCAGGAACAAAGCCTAGATGAAGAACAAATAAATCTGACCATATCTTGTAATGAATTGGCGGGAATTACCACTCCTCAAACCATCAAGATAGAAGGACAAATCAAGAAGAAAAAAGTAATAGTTTTGATTGATTCAGGAAGCACCCACAATTTTATTCATTGTAAGGTAGCAAAAGAATTGAATTGCTTCCTATATCCAGCACCAGAGTGTCAAGTGATGATTGCAAATGGAGGAACAATAAATTTCTCTGGAAAGTGCCATAATATCAAGCTATCCATGGGAGAATATGTATTGACTAGCCCAATGCTTTCTATTCCAATGGGAGGTGCTGATGTTGTACTAGGAGTCCAATGGCTACAATCCCTGGGTACAATAGCTTTTAATTTTCAAGAACTTTTCATGAAATTTTCTACGGAAGAAAGGAAGTTGAATTAAGGGGTATTGCAGGGAAACCAGGAAAGATAATCATCTCTAATGGTATGACAAAGGTTCTAAAAAAGGAGCAAAGAGGTGTAATTGCACAATTATGCTCGCTAGATGTTTCCACATCGGAATCATCTATTTCTCCAGATCTCCAAAAAGTCCTGGACAATCATTCCAAGGTATTTGAGACTCCCAAAGCTCTCCCACCTATGCGTGATCATGATCATGCTATTCATCTGATTCCAGGAAGTGTTCCTCCAAACATCAGGCCGTACAGATATCCCTATGTCCAAAAGAGTGAAATTGAACGTATGGTTGCAGAAATGCTAGAGGTTGGTATAATTCAACCGAGTCAAAGTTCTTTCTCTGCTCCAGTAGTATTGGTGCAAAAGAAGGATGGATCATGACGCATGTGTCCGAATTATAGGGAGCTAAACAAGCTCACAAGTTCCCCATTCCTGTCATTGATGAATTACTGGATGAATTGCATGGATCAATTTACTTCACCAAGTTGGATCTTCGTTCAGGATATCATCAAATCAGAATGAAGATTGAAGACATTCCGAAAAAAGCATTTAGAACTCATGAGGGTCATTATGAATTTTTGGTCATGCCTTTTGGCCTTACCAATGCACCTTCAACATTTCAAGGTTTGATGAATTCAATTTTCAAACCATTCCTTAGAAAATTTGTGTTAGTATTTTTTGATGATATACTAATCTACAGCAAGTCTTGGAAGGATCATGTTGAACATGTTGACAGGGTGCTACAACTATTGAAGGAGAAACAATTATATGCAAAAGGATCCAAATGTTTCTTCGGAGTCCAGGAGGTGGAATATTTGGGTCATATTGTATCTCATGAAGGTGTTAAGGTAGACCCTAGCAAAATTAAAGCCATTAAGGAATGGAAAATCCTCACATCCATAAAGCATCTGCGAGGATTTCTTGGGTTGACAAGGTATTATCGCAAGTTTGTTAAGAATTATGGGAGAATAGCAGCACCTTTAACAACATTATTGAAGAAAGATGCATTTTCATGGACTCCGGAAGCAACAAAGGCCTTTGAACATCTTAAAGAGGCAATGTGCCAAGCACCGGTCTTAGCTACACCGGACTTCATGAAAAACTTTATTGTGGAATGTGATGCTTCAGGAAATGGAATTGGTGCTGTTCTAATGCAAGATGAAAGACCCATTGCTTTTGAAAGTCGTCCAATCAAGGGAAAGTTTTTAAGCAAAGCTATTTATGAGAAGGAAATGTTGGCAATACTCCATGCACTTAAGGAATGGCGACCCTACCTAATGGGAAGACACTTCAAGGTAAAAACGGATCATGATAGCCTTAAATACTTTTTAGAACAAAGATTATCCTCTGAAGAGCAACAAAATTGGGTCACAAAGATGTTGGGTTATGACTTTGAAATCATCTACAAAAAAGGGAAGCAAAATGTGGTGGCAGATGCACTCTCAAGAAAGGATGAGGATGTGGAAGCATTGTTGTGTGCCATTTCTATTATCCAACCAGATTGGATAAACGAAGCAAGGGAGGAATGGAAGAATGACGAAGAAGTGTGGGCACTTATTCGAAAGTTACAACAAGATTCCAGTACGTCTGATACATTTCGCTGGAAAAATGATTCGTTATGGTACAAAGATCGCTTATACCTCTGTAAGAATTCCCAGCTAAAACAAAAATTCTTATGGAATTGCACACTTCTCCCTTAGGAGGGCACTCAGGATTTTTAAAAACTTACCACAAGATTAAGAAGGAATTTTTTTGGGATGGCCTTAAATCAGATATTCAAAATTTTGTGGTAGAATGTTTGGTTTGCCAACAAAATAAAGTTGAAACAATTAAGACACCGGGTCTATTACAACCTTTATCCATTCCAAGCCAACATTGGGAGGAGGTTTCAATGGATTTTATCATAGGTTTACCCGAGTCTGAGGGAAAGAGTGTCATCATGGTGGTAGTTGACAGACTTACCAAGTATGCACACTTTTGTGCATTATCACATCCATTTAAAGCCAGTACAATTTCTACTACATTTATGGAAACAATTCAAAAGCTACATGGGAACCCAAAGATTATTGTAAGTGACAGAGATCCCATTTTCACTAGAAATTTTTGGACAGAATTATTTTCTTGTCTTGGTGCTCAGTTAGCTCATAGCTCATCTTATCATCCTCAATCTGATGGGCAAATTGAGATAGTAAACAAATGTTTGGAAGGATATCTTCGTTGCTTTGTATCTGATAAACAGAAACAATGGGTCAAATGGTTGCCTCTGGCTGAATGGTGGTATAACACTTCCTTCCATACAGCAACAAAAATGACCCCATTTATGGCACTTTATGGGTATCAACCACCATCCATCACATCATATTAAAGAGAAAATTCTAAGGTTCAGGCAGTGGAACATCACATCGAACATCAACAACAAGTCCTCCAACTCTTAAAGGATAACCTCGTGTTGGCACAGAATAGAATGAAACAACAGGCAGATCAACATCGCAGTGAAAGAAGTTTTGATGTAGGTGATTGGGTATTCCTACGGCTACAACCATATAAGCAAATGTCCCTCAAGAAAGCTAAGAATGATAATAAAATATCACCAAAGTATTATGGTCCATACAAGGTGTTGCAAAAGATTTGTACTATGGCATACAAATTGGAGCTTCCTGCAACTTCTCGATTGCACCCAGTTTTCCATGTTTCATGTTTAAAGAAGGTTATAGGCGACAAGCTCCCAGTTCAAACAATGCTAGAACTTGACGAGGAAGGAAAAATTATATTGGAACCGGAAGCAGTCACAGAAACAAGAACTTGACAGCTACGAAATCGTTCAATTTCAGAGTATGTTATCAAGTGGAAGAACTTATTCGCTAAAGATTCCACATGGGAGGATGAGAATTTTATGCAGAAGTATCCAGAACTACTCAAGCGTTGAGGACAACACTTTTTTGAAGGAGAGGGGCATGTTGGGTCCCTATAATACTAATGATTACCCCATTACTATTGTAGTTATACCCCTTATTAATATTGTTGTGCCCCTATTGCCCCCATATTGTTATTACTGTGCCCCATAGAATTCCTCTATTGTTATTTTTGTGGCTTTATATTATTATTGTTAGGTCGGCTGGATTATATTGTGACTCCTTAGACTCCTATATATAGAAAGGAGGTTTTGTCATTTGAATCATTCAAGAATTGTTCATTTATGTAATGTAAATGAGGTTGCCCCCTCGAAGAGGCTGAATTCTAAGGCGTTGATCTATCTTTTCTATCTTTTCTTGAGCTGGTTTCAGAACATTGGAAGGTGAGTGACTACACGGAAGGGAGTGACTGGATTTCCCGAGGGACTGTGTAGCAGAGAAGGGAAGGTAAGGGAATGAATTTTTTTTTCATTAGCATTGCCAAATGGAATCAGAAGCACATTGAGAATGTGCCCGGGAACAATGAGTCGGTAATTATTCATTGAGGGAACATGCAGCACAAGGATCATAGCACTGGACATTATAGGCAGACTTTGATATTAGCAGTAGATTTTAAACTTCTTGGGAAGGAGGTGAATCCTGGTATTACTTTGAGGGTGGAGGTGTGAGCCTCTGGATTCCCCTGTTGCAGATGAAGACATCATATCCTTTTACTTGTTGGTTAGAGAAAATGTGCTTATGTATATATGTATGTGTTTTATTTTAATTACTATAGCAAGCCATGTTATAAATCTCCATAGATATTATGGGCATTTGCTAGTTGAAGCCAATGTGCATAAGTACATGTGGTTTTTATTGTAGTTATCGTAATGACTCACGTTATAAAGCTCTAGTAAGTGGTATTTTTGTCATGTTTTTCATGTTTTCCATAGTGGTCATTGTAAATACTACAACGAGCTGGGTTATAAAGCTCCATAGGTAGTATGTTTTGGTTCTCAGTGGTCTTGTTGGTCATAGGTGTCATAAAACACCAAGGATGTGTTCCCCTAAAGGGGAGGGGTTTGTAATAGCCTTGGGTTAAAATGTCATGTAATAAAGTTAATAAAGGATAAGACCAAGGTTATGGGACATGTATTCCAAGCTGAATGTTGGGCAAAGCATTCTAATGGGTGTCACTTTGGGTTTATTATGGCTAAGGAAATTGGGAAAGGAAAAGAGACACTAATTGATATTTTATTAATGAAAATAAAGGAAAATAGGAGAAAAGAGAGATGAAAGGTCAAGAATTTGTATAAGAGGGAAATTAAAGGAAAAATAGAGGAAAATGAAGAAAATAAGGGCCTTAATTATAAAAAGGATTTTGAGGATCATTTCATAGCTTATTTGAGTTTTTTGTTAGTTTTGATATGGAATTATTTTAAGATAGAGAGAGAAGAGCATCAAAAGGAGAATGAAATCAATCAAGCAAATGAAAGCAAAGGAACGACAAGGAAAGCAAAGGACAAGCAAGGAAGGTTGGATCGAACAGATTCAATAAGAATACTTCTAGGTAACAGGTTGTATGTGTGAATTCCTAGTTGGTTTGTGAATGCATGGTACATGCATGTGTGTATTCAATTCTCTTTCTATTGTTGGCATGGGTTGTGCAAGGTGTGATATTGGTTTTAGTCTTTCCTTAGTATTTATAGATAGCCATGGTGTGATGGGTTTCTTTTATTTGGTTGAGCTTTGGTTTGTCGGATGGTTTTGGAACCGGGTGAGGTGGTCTCAGGAAAATTTCAAGGGTTGGGGGTGAAGGTGGTTTAATCTCCAAGAAGCCCTCAACAAGTGGGTGGAGATAGGAAAATGTTGGGGAAAATACTGAGAGGGGGGGGATGAATTATTATTTTAAAACTCACTTAAACAATTCAATTTCTCAATCAGATTTATCTATGCTAATTTCATTAAGTAAACTACCATATGTACACAACAATGATGAAGAAAAACACTGTATATCTAGTTAGCTAACTTTTCATATATTTCATCATATGTTCTATTTCAACCAGTATGTCATTACTTCATTAGCCTTTAATTGAACATTAACCATGAGCAGTAACAATAGAATAAACCATCACACATAAGCAACACATCAACACATGAGAACACCAAGATTTTTAGGTGAAAACCCAATGTGTGAGAAAACCACCATTTTCATCATCTCTGTCTTGATATTTTATTATAAAGGAAAACATCTTACAATCTTGTACTAGCACAGGCTCATACCAGTACGCAGGGACACACTTGTAGCAAGCTACAACATTGACTCATTCTCCCGCACCAACTGGAAGGGAGCTCCAACCCCCTTATCATATTTACCGAGTATCACAGGAAGGAAGCTTTGACTCCCACAATGAAGGCTCCAACCCTCAACACGACTATGGACCATGTTTCATAATATTTAGAACTGGACCCACTTTATCCAAAACATCAAACCTATAGGCCATTTTTCATCATATTTTCAAACTGGACCCACTACCATCATTTAAGCCCAATAACAAATAACAATTTTGAAACCAATCATTATGTCAAATCACTCAATCACTGAACCAATTGAATCATCAAAGAAATTATTGATAAATAGATCAAACTAAACTAGGATAGATCATATCAATGCACAACTACTCATCAATAAGCCAAACACTGTTACCTATCACAAAATCCAACTGCTGCTACTGAAAAATCTTGATCAACCATATGTTAGAATATATACGCTCTTGTTCTAACTCATACCCACATATGTACGTGCGTCTCCTTAAGCGGACCTACGTAGAGATCTCAAAATATTGAACAATTGAGTCTAAATCACTATCACACTGAATAAATCACTAAATCACATATTGAACCCGTCACAGATAACTGAACCAGATACATATCATCATATAGCAGCATCATCCCTAGTCAACATATCATTCCATAAAAAAACCAGCACTATCAAACATAGATTATCATAAGAGATATTTCATCGACAGACATCATAAAACATAATAAAACTGATCAAACATCATTAACAACTGATACTACAAAACCTTAGTAGATGTACGTGGCTCTTATAAATCATATCTGCATATATACGCGCTTATCATTCACCACACCTGTGTACAGATCTGTCCATATTGAAAAATATATACATGTAGGCTTTAACCCATAGAGAAATTACCTGCAAATGAATTCTTAAAAGCATAAACTAAACAATGGTGAGAGCATAAAACATAAAATAGATATACAAAGAGATTTTCCCCTCGATCCAAAAACGAGACTACCAGATTGATTTTTCATTATATTCCTTTCATTGTTACAATACATATATATACACACCGAAGCATTCATAAACCCCAATCCATTAACGCTGGATTAGAACATAACCATAGTTAAATTGACTGAATCTACAAAATACCATGGACAGAAAACCATCATGCCCAAAACCATGTGTGAAATCCATGCACAAAACCATAGGTAGGTCTGCCCACCTAATATAGGGTCCAAAAAATATTTTCCTAGGCTGCTACCCCGTACCCCGTGTAGGGGGACCGTCGGCCCCCCTGCAAACCCCCTGATAGGGGGGGCTTTCTCTCCCCCTGTGACCCCCCCCCCCCCCCCCCACTCGTGGGGTAGTTGTGGAAAGAATATAAAACACACCCAATATTCTCCGACTTGTTGTTTTCTTTCCACAGGAGGCCACAGGAGAGCTTATTCATTGGTCCAACCCTACAATGACCATTTTTTATCTACACCAAGAGAAATTCCCAATGTTCACAGATGTTTTCAATGCATCTGCAGTATTATTCAAAGTGTCTACATTTACCAGCAACACCTTTTTATCCTCAACCATATCCCTCACAAAGTGATACTGAACACCAATGTGCTTTGCCTTTGAATGATAAGCAGGGTTCTTTTCCAATAAAATCGCACTTTGGCTGTCACAGTCTATCCTTATAGCTCGTTTTACTAACCCCATACTTGAACACAATCTCTACAACCAAACTGTTTCCTTTCTTCCATGAGTGGCTGCCATGTATTCTGCCCCTATAGTCGAAAATGACACTACATGCTGTCTCTTACTCATCCAATGGAGTGCACCTCCAAATAGGTTAGACACATACCCACTTGTAGATCTTATTTTATCCAGATCTCCAGCCCAATCTACATCAACAAAGTCATGGATGTCCAAAAATCTATCCTTTCCTGGTCTTCCTTGGTAGCACATACCATAATCACTAGTGCCATGCAAATACCTGAAAACCCGCTTCACTGTTGTCCAATTCTCCTTCCCTGGTTTTGACATAAGCCTGCTCAATACTCCCACTCCATGTGCAATGTCTGGTCTAGTATAGACCATTGCATACATCAGGCTACCAACTGCACTTTCATATGGAACATGGGACATGTCCTCTTCCTCTTCTTGTGTCTTGGGACACTGTTCAGCAGAAAAATTTACACCTATAGGAATAGGAACCTTCACCTGTTTTCTATCATACATATTAAACCTCTGTAGTATTATCTCAACATACTTCCTCTAGTTTAACTAGAGCTTCCTCTTTGCCTGATCTTTTTTAATTTCCATGCTCAAAATATAGTTTGTAGCACCAAGATCTTTCATGTCGAATATGGAGGACAATTGCGTCTTCAAATCTTGGATAATTTCTTTGTCATTTCCAAACAGCAACATATCATCCACATACAAGACCAGATAAATAATACGGTCACAAATTAATTTAAAATACACACAGTGATCTACTTTTCTTTTGTTGAAGCCAAGTCCCTGTATAAATCAAATTTTTGATACCACATCCTTGGTGACTGTTATAACCCATACAAAGACTTTTTTAACTTGCATACCAATTCTTTCTTACCCTTCACTGCAAAAACTTCAAGTTGCTTCATGTAGATCTCTTCTTCCATATCCTTGTGAAAAAATGTTGTCTTCACATCCATTTGTTCTACCTCAAAATAAAAAGTAGCAGCAACAGATAAAAGTAATCTAATAGAAGCTACCTTGGAAAAAAGAGAAAAAATATCACCAAAATAAATTCCCGGCACCTCAGAATAAAATTTTACTACCAACAGAGCTTTGTATTTCTCCACCTTACCTTTTGCATTCATCTCCTTCTTAAACGCCCATTTTCTACCAAAGGTTTTCCTTCTAGGCGACAACTCCACCGGATCTGAAGCCTCATTTTTGTGAAAAGATGTCATTTCATCAACCATGGCCTCTTTCCAGAGTTTTCCATCCTCTGAATCTACTGCTTCCCTCACAGTTCTAGGATCATCATCAGTAATAGATAAAGCAAAATTTTAACGAAAGTAGATGGACTATACCTTCTTGGCTGCCTTCTTTCTTGAACTAATCTTCTAACATCTCAAGTTTGTGGCTCTTCATCTTCTGATTCCTTTTCTATTGTAGAGTCGGATTCTTTCTCCTTTAGCTCAAACTCTATTTCTCATGTTCCTTTGGTAGGACTTCATGTTTAATAACATATTTCACCTCTGTAAACACCACATCTTAGTTGTACACAATGTTCCTTGTTTCTGGGTTCCAAAGCTTATAACCTTTTAAACCATCCTTATACCCGATATAGATCTTTCATATTTACTATCCAACTTTGTTCTTTTCTGCTTTGGAACATGTACATATGCATCACATCCAAATACCCTCAGATGTGAATGAGAAGGTTTCTTACCAATCCATACCTCTTGTGGCGTCTTATCCTCCAACACTGATGAAGGTGATCTATTGACTAGGTAACATGCAGTCTCCACCACCTCTGCCCAGAATTCTTGTCCTAACCTGACACCACTGAGCATGCTTCTTTCCTTTTCCATAAACGTCCTATTCATTCTTTCTGCAACTCCATTTTTTTGAGGTGGGGTAGCAATTTGTTGTGTTATACCACACTTCGTATAGAACTCTTCAAATTTCTTCTTGCAAAACTCTCCACCATTATCTTTCCTCAACACCTTTATCTTCTTATCTGTCTGGTTTTCCACCAGAGCCTTATATTCTTTAAACCTGTCAAAGACTTTAGATTTCTTCCTGAGGAAATCTATTTATGTATTCCTTGATAAGTCGTCTATAAATGATACATAGTACACAGACTTACCCAGTGATGGAACTGGCACAGGTCCAAACACATTACAGTGCACAAGCTCTAATATTTGTTTCACCCTCTTAGCACTAGAGGGGAAACTCACCCGATTATGCTTCCCATATAAAAAAAAAATCACCGAAATAAAAATCCAAAGAGAAATTAGACATACCTTCTACCATACCATTACCATGAAGTATTCGAAGGCCCTTCTCTCAAATATGTCCAAGCTTTTGACGCCATAGCATGGTCTTTTATCCACAGACCACTACATTTTATGCTCCACTTTCAGGAACCACATAACTATTGCACCCTTCAATAATAGTGCTACCCTGAAGCTTGTACAAATTTCCAATCCGAACTCCCCTCATCAATACCAGTGCTCTCTGAACCATCTTGCAGGTATCTTTCTCGAACATTGTTTTTACACCTACAACATCTAGCTTGCTTACAGAAATTAGAGTTCTTTCCAATGCAGGAATATGAAAAACACCTAAAAGTGTTCTAATCCTTCCACCTTGACTCTTCAAATTGAATTTCTGTGACCAATGAATCTAGCCTTCCTTTCATCCCCTAAGAAGACATCACCACCATCATATTTCGCATACTCGCAGAACTGCTCTCTATGGGGAGTGAAGTGAAAGGATTCACCTGAGTTAATCAACCATGCCTCATGATCTCCATGTGTACTTGAAGAAGAAGCCAAGTACACATCCCCACCTTCATCTGATGTGGTTTTCACCTCTGCAGAAGGAGCATCATCAAATCCATTTCCTTTCTCAAGATCTTTAGATTTATAGTCTCTTTTGAAGTGCCCTTCCTTTCTGAATTCCAACACACCTTTATAGGCTTTCTTGGAGATTTAGATCTCCCTCTAGATTTAGATCTCCCACTCAAGGAATTATTTTTGTTTCTGTTTTGGGACCATCCTCATACAGACAAGGCATGACCATTCTGGCCCTCCATATCTTTCCTTTACATCTCCTCCGACAACAAGGATGATACTATTCCATCAAACTACAAGGTAGTTGCATTGCTACCTATTACAACAATCAAACTATCCCATGAATATGGTAAAGAACACAACAAACTAATGCACTTATCTTCATTAGAAATTTTAATATCAACAAATAATGACTAGCTTACCACAGTATTAAAGATGTTCAGATGCTCTATTGTTGAGTCTCCATCTTTCATCCTCAGGTTATACAGCTTTTTCCATAGGAACAGTTTATTCACCAGAGACTTAGATTGGTAAAAAGTCCTAACTTTCCCACAAAGCCTTCATTGAAGCTTCCCCTGATACATTCCATTGAATCTGAGACACACAATTGTATTGTGCTCTTTGTCTTTTGATCCAACTTCGCCCAATCTTCAGCTGACACTCTCGTTGGTTTAGTACCTAGATCTACCGCGATCCACTGATCTTTATCCACTAGCAGATCCTCCACCTTGAGTTTCCACAACTCAAAACTCTGCCCATTATATTTCTCAAACTCTGTCTTTCCACTGCTCTCCATCTTCTTTCACCATAAGAATCGATCCTGCATATCTCCCACAGGCTCGAGCAAAATCCCTCAGCAGCAAAGGCATCCCCTTGAAGCCAAAACAACTCTGATACCAAATGTAGGTTTTAACCCCGTACAGAAATTACCTACAAACAAATTCTTAAAAGCAGAAAATAAACAACGGCAAGAGCATAAAACATAAAACAAATATACACAGAGATTTTCCCCTGGATTCCAAAACCGAGACTACCAGATTGTTTTTTCATTATATTCCTTTCAATACATATATATACATGTCGAAGCATCCATAAACCCCAATCCATTAACCCTGGATTAGAACATAATCGTAGTTCGCTTGACTAGATCTACGAAATACCATGGACAGAAACCATCATGCCTGAAACCATGTGTGAAATCCATGCACAAAACCATAAGTAGGTTTGCCTATCTAATATAGCATCCAAAAAAAATAATTCCAAGGGCACTGCCCTGGACCTAGTGTAGGGGGGCTACCGCCCCCCTACGAACCCCCCAACAAGGGGGTCTATCACCCCCTTGCTACGCCCTGCACAATGTACAGGAGAACCCCATGGGACAGTCATGGAAAGAATATAAAACACACCCAACAATATGCGACTACCGAGTAGAAGACCTACATATTCATGCGACTTCTTAGTTTCAAACTCGTGAAAAATCTGTAATCCCTGAGACATACCTTCGCTGCCAAACAACATCCTGTCAAACCCAAATCTTGGCATGCAAACTGTTACAGACACACATCATAATATCATCATCACAAATCTATCAAACCATAAACAAATTATTCAATATGTGTTCATTTCAGATCTATTAGATTTGATCCATCTCCATGCTCCCTAGTGCACTCCTATTTCAGATCAAGTCATTCATAAATAATCCATTACATGCACACTTTAACACTTGATCTCCATCTCCTTATATAGTATAAGCCTTAGTCAATACCTTAGGCCAATCCCTTAGTAATGTCGATGGTATTCTTTGACGGGATCAAATATATGTTGGTGCACTCATTACTATGGGTCAATACCATGGTAAAGACCCTTGGTATTCATAATACTATGGTGTGGGAACTATATGTGACTTCTCTTCATCAACCTGTGTATGTATGCGACTTCGCTTCACAAGATCCGTGTATACTTTCCTAAACTTTACCTTTATCATATTTTTTTCTTTGAATTGATATTCCTTTGTCCATTCTCTCTTTCACATCTGTATTAGCCTATATAATCATCCTGCTACCATCATGTTGACATCTTTATCAAGTAGGTTTCCATCAAGGACAACACATCAGTCATAATTCCAACAATATCCCACTTTGGACTTGATTGAAACCACTTTAGTGTTTGGTTAACATTACCTATAGATACCTGTAAACACACCTGTAGTCATACCAAGCTTTTGTCCAATCAATCTTTTCCAAAAACCAATCTATTCTCCCCCTTTGACATCAAGGTAAAAGGGCTGACCAATGTTGAATGACAACTTCTTTCTCTCTTTGTAGAGAGGATCACTGTAGATATGATATGCTGAGTATGAATATTGACCATATGTTGACTCTTCTAGAATATTTTTAATGAAGTACATGACTCTACAATTCAACCAAATATGACCTTTACTATTGCTAAGGATTCATTCTTACATTGATCACCCAACACCGTGGGGTTACATATTTGACTCAACATTACATAAAAAGCCCAAAATGGGATTACATACATAATTGACTTGACCCCAATAGTCCAAACATGACTGAATATTACGATTATTATATCATGGGTATTTACATGACCTTTGGATCAAGAGACAAATATGACATTTATGAGCAAAACCACCTCAACCATGCAGTAACAAGACCATAATAGTCATCATAGGATCTTGCAATATACATGGTTGCAATATGAACAACAACATGCACATCCTCATCATCAATATGCAAGATAAGACAATGTAGCATCAATATCATCAACCTATGACCAAGTATGCAACATCACAAGATTGATCCGTAGAGACCTTTTATCAAATCATCCCCTTGACCTCATCAAGGTCAACTTTCTCTTTCCCTTTGTAGGAGGAGCCTCAATCCACATACATCAGACATATAGATCTTTTCAACACAACAACATATTTCTTCATCCATCAACAACATATCATAAGGTAAGATAGGACAATGTAGAATCAATCCTCATCAACATCATCATGTGACCAAATCTATCAAGAAGTGACTAAGTATGCAATGTCTCCAAGCATCACCCATAGTTGTAGCAATAGTATATAAATAACCATCCTCTTATCTTCATGTAACATGCCTTTTCCTCATATAGTCGGCAATATTATTCTCTTGACCCATTATCGTCATGCAAGAAGTATTATAACATTGTAAACAACTTCACCAATATCCAACTCAAGTAACCATCCATCATTGATAACCTATGAAATAGAGATAGCAATATGAACTCATCATCATCAACTAGGCATAAGACTGTGCATTCAATCTTTGTTAGTAACCCATCTTCTTGATCTCATATTATCAATATCAACATGCTCTACATATGAAAAGCCACAATCCTCAAGCAACAAACTATATGTAGCATAACATATACATGTATCATCACCATGTAACATATGTGAGAACCAAAAATAGCACTATAGGCATCATCCATAACTGCACCATATGCAACTTATGCATCATTGAAGACCTAATGACAACAACATATAAGTAGTGAGTGAAACTCATCATCATCAACTAAATTCAATAAGGACCATGGCATGCATATCCTCACCATGTAGAATTAACTCCACTAAGTGCAACTGTATTCAAGGCTTTATCATTACTAATCACAGAATAACAACATCATATGTGTTTTTAACAGCGAAAACTACACATCATCTGAAACAAGGAATTCACAAGAAATCATAATGCCAACAATGCACCATTAGAAGCATAGAAAATTCTCTCCCTGAACCTGTGTGAACTATTCACTATCAGGTGTTATCATATCCATCTTCATCAATCAGTAAATCCATCAAAAAAACCAAAGCAGTAATGTCATATTGCAGAAACTCATAAACCATCATAAGACAATACTAGTTCTAAGTAGTATATAAGCATCAACGGATTGTAACCAACCAATGTTAGAACCAAAAACCCAATAATAACTAATTGAAGCATACCAGAAATTCTCCCTGAGTTTGTCCCACAGTTTCTTCATCTTAGATAAGAATATGTGACTGTCTAGACAAAAACTCATGTATATATGCAACTATCTTTTATGAGATCCACGTGTAGAAAGTAAAATTAAGAACTTTCATAGTGACAACTTCCCCTAAGCCTGTATGTTCCTGTTTCAATTACTGATCCTGGGGACCCAATAATCATCTCTTGCTCTTCGTGAGGTCATGTATCTCTCATCACTTTTGCAACCACTATGAGAAGTATTCTTTTAAGAAAAATGTATTGCAATAGAGATCATATTCTTTTACTCTGAGTCTGAATCCTCCTCATTTCTATGAGAATTTAGTTTTTTAAACACATATAATTTGTCTGAATTTTTGTATCCTCTTGCTATGACTTTTCCAGTTTCTTCATCTATAACCTTGAATTTAGTTTATGTAAACACAATTATATTTCCTTTATCCACCATTTGACCTACACTTAGGTTATTCTACTTTAGCCCTTGAACTAATAAAGTATCAACTACTCCTCTATGTTTATTAATTATGGCTCTACCTTTTCCTAGAAATTTTGTTGGAGCACTATTTCCAAGAATAACCTTACCATCTTGGTTTTTCTTAATAGAATCCATCTTACCCTTATTTCCTGTCATGTGATGAGAGCATCCACTATCTATGTACCATTCATCTTCATCTTCAAATGAGAAAAGAGAAAGACACCACCTTATATGTTCTTATTTCTACTTATTATGAGAAATGTTGGTGGATCCATCATTTTCAGGTCTATCAATATTCTTATTTGATTGCTTTCCATGTTGTTTATGGAGATTCATTGATTTCTTTCTGCATTCTTTTGCTACATGCCCAAACATGTTATAATCATAACATCTTATATGACTAGAAAAGGGAGCAGAGGAGTCATAATATTTTTGTTTCATATTTCTTCTATTGCAATCAATAACTTTGTCACCAAATATGTTTCAAGAAAAACAATATCCCTTAAAGAAACCTGAGTACCTTGGAGATGATGATCTTTCTGTGAAGCGGTTATTTGTTTGAGATTGAAACAACCTGCTTTTGCAATTGGCTGCAACGTGTCCATAATTATGACATATAAACATTCAACATTATTGATCAGAGGAGATAATCGATTAAAGTCTCTATTATTGGGAGAAAATATTTCTTTTGAGAATTCATCTTCTTTAGATGTTGGTCTAGTTGAATTCTAATCTCTTTGACAGGAATTTCAGATTTCATAATGTTATCTTTCAAGATCCTTGTACAAGCTTGTGAACTAGATTCTCCTTTTATAGTTTCATGAAAACCAAGACCGGATTTAATGGCGGGAGACCTTTGAATACTAAGAATGTTATCCAAAATCTTATTACTATCTTGAAATCTCAAGTGTTTATCATTTTCTTCTAATTTACCTTTTAGAATGTTTACCTCAAACTCCATTCTTTGGCATTGCTTTTCCTTTTCAAGATACTGCTTTCTCATTCCTTCTTCAACCTTTCTTCCTTCTTCCATTTACTCCTTTAAGTTGATAATCTCTTCCTTTAGCCCATTCTCTTGTTCTTCAAATGCTTGAAGTAGTTCTTCATTTTTCTTGTTTGACTTTTCAAGATCTGCTTTTGGAGAGAATTTCTACTTCAAGGACTTCACAATATTGTTTAGATTCTACTCCAGCATTTACTGATTTAATATGATCCCTGTTATCATATGCTTGTAACTTATCTTTAAGATTAATAATATTTTTCAAATCCATATCAAGGTTTCTTCTAATATTAAGAAATTCCTCTATTTTGTCTTCTTTAGAATCAATAACATACTCTTCTTTTGGTGCATCATTATTTTCTTTAGAAATAAAGTTACCTGTTGGTTCTTCTGAAGAACAATTTTCATTTATTCTTCCTTCATGGATTCCCCATAGCTTATCCCATACTTCCTTTGCAGGTGCATAATGCATAACCCTATTTAATGTTGAATCAAGTATACTATAAATGACATCACTTAATTCCTTATTGTTATTTTGCACTTCTTCATCTGATGGAGGAATTTTGGTGAAGCCATTGCATACTAAATACTCAACATCAAGGCTCATTATATTAGACTTCATCTTTTCTTTCCATTGTTGATAATTATCATTGTTTAGCATAGGTGCACCTTCATTGTCCATTATTTCTGACTTGCCTTGTTCTTTTTCTTCTACAACCATCATTTTTGAATCTGTTTTCTCTTTAGAATGCTTACTTTCACTTTTACCCATGAGTGCAAGTTTAGTTGATTCACTGTCATCTTCACTATCATCATTATTACATAGACAAGGAAATGGACCACAATTAGAACAAAAACCCATACTTGATAATTCTTTGTTACCGTCTTCTTCATTCTTGATCAATAGAAAGCGGGGTGCTCCCAAAACTGAATATTTGCTGACATATGTAACTGCATCTGATATATCACTGTCACTACCATATTTTTTTTACTCCTTCCTTCGAGCTATCTTCTTCTTTCCCATCATCCTTGATCCACTCCAAGTGGTTAAGCTTCAACTGAAGTGACCTGCTCTAATACCAATTGTTGGGAAAAATACTGAGAGGATGGGGGGGAAGGTGAATCAGTATTTTAAAACTCACTTAAAGCTTTCAATTTCTCATTTAGATTTTTGTACACTACTATCATTAATTAAATTAGCATATGTATGCGACTATGATGAAGGAAAACATCATATATCCAGTTAGCTAACTTTTCATATATTTCATCATTTGTTCTATTTTAACCAGTATGTCATTACTTCATTAGCCTTTAATTGAACAGTAACCATGAGTAGTAAGAACATAATAAACCATCACACATAAGAAACAAATCAACACATGAGGACACTAGGATTTTTAAGTGGAAACCCAATGTGGGAGAAAACCATCATTGTCGTCGTCTTTGTCTTCATATTTTATTACAAAGGAAAACATCTTACAGTCTTGTAATGGCGCAGACTCATACTAGTACACAGACACCCACCTACAGAAGGCTAAAACCTTCACTTCTTCTCCAGTACCCACTGGAAGGGAGCTCCAACCCCCTGATCAGATTTACTAGCTATCACTGGAAGGAAGCTTCAACTCCCTCACTTAAGGCTCCAACCCACAACACCATTGTGGACCATGTTTCATAA
The DNA here is from genome assembly GCA_031772625.1 of Pinus tabuliformis. NCBI lineage: Eukaryota > Viridiplantae > Streptophyta > Pinopsida > Pinales > Pinaceae > Pinus > Pinus tabuliformis. The sequence continues at coordinate 514,583,191 of CM062806.1, read as the reverse complement.
ACTTTCATACTGGATCCACCTAATCCAAAACATCAAACATGTAGGCCAATTTTCATCATATTTTTAGACTATACCCACTACCATCATTTAAGCCCAATACGAAATAACAATTTTGAAACCAATCACTGAACCAAGTGAATCATCAAAGAAATTACTAATAAATAGATCAAACTAAACTAGGATAGATCATATCAATGCACAACTACTCATCAATAAGCCAAACATTGTTACCCATCACAAAATCCAAATGTTGCTACTGAAAAATCATGATCAACCATATGTCAGAATATATATTCTCTTGTTCTAAGTCATACCCGCGTATGTACGTGCTTCTCCTTAAGAGGACCTGCGTACAGATCTCAAAATACTGAAAAACTAAGTCTAAATCACTATCACACTGAATCAATCACTAAATCACATATTGAACCCATCACCGATCAATAAACTAGATACATATCATCACATAGTAGCATCATCCCTAGTCAACATATCATTCCATAAACAAGTCAACCCAGTTAGCACTATCAAACACAGATTATCATAAGAGAGACTTTATGGATAGACAACAACAAACATAACATAACTGATTAGGCATCATTAACAGATCATACTATAAAACCTTAGCAGATGTGTGTGACTCTTATAAATCATATCCACGTATGTATGAACTTATCATTCACCACACCTGCGTACAGATCTATCTGTATTGTAGAATGTATATGGGACTACCCAGTAGTGTAGGTTTTATCCTCATATAGAAATTACCTACATACAAATTCTAAGAATAGAAAATAAACAATGCGAGAGCATAACACATAAAACACATATACATAGAGATTTTCCTCTGGATCCAAAAACTGGGACTACTAGCTTGATTTTTCATTATGTTCCTTTCAATGCTACAATACATATTTATACATGCCAAAACATCTAATACCATGGACCGAAAAAATATCACGTCCAAAACTATGGACCAAAAACCATGTGCAAAAACCATGCACAAAACCATAGGTAGGTCCGCCCAACCTAATATAAGGTCCAAAAAAGGTTTCCCCGGGGTGCTGCCCCAGACCCCGTAGAGGGGGGCTACCCGCCCCCCTCAAACCCCATGTGACCCCCCCGCTGTGCAGTCAACACAACGAAGGTGGGGCTCCCCCCCCCCCTTAACCCCCTGATTAACTATGTAAGCTAGTCATGGAAAGAATATAATACAACCCAACATTCTCCCACTTGTTGTTTTCTTTCCATAGGAGAGCTTACTCATTTATCCAACCCTTCAATACCCATTGTTTCTCTACACCAAGAGAACTTCTCAGAGCTTGCGGATTTTGTCAATGCATCTATAGTATTATTCAAAGTGTCCACCCTTACCGGCAACACCTTTTTGTCTTCTATCATATCCCTCACAAAGTGATACTGAACATCAATGTGCTTTATCTTTGAATGGTAAGTAGGGTTCTTTGCCAAGAAAATTGCACTTTCGTTGTCACAGTCTATCCTTATAGCTCCATGTACTAAGCCCATACTTGAACACAATCTTTGCAACCAAACTGCTTCCTTGCTTGCATGAGTGGTTGCCATGTATTCTGCCTCTATAGTTGATAGTGCCACTACAGATTGTTTCTTACTCATCCAAATGACTGCACCTCCAAATAGGTTAAACAAATACCCACTTGTAGATATTATTTGATCCAGATCTCTGGCCCAATCTACATCAACAAAGCCACGAATATCCAAAACTCTGTCCAATCCTGGTCTTCCTTGGTAGCACAAACCATAATCACTAGTGCCACGCAAATACTAGAAAATCCACTTCACTGTTATCCAATGCTCCTTCCCTGGTTTTGACATAAACCTGCTCAATACTCCCACTGCATGTGCAATGTCTGGTCTTGTATAGACCATCGCATACATCAGGCTACCGACTCCACTTGCATATGGAACACGGGACATGTCCTCTTCCTCTTCTTGTGTCTTGGGACATTGTTCAACAAAGAACTTTACACCTACAAGAATAGGAACCTTCACCGGTTTACTATCCTACATATTAAACCTCTACAATATTGTCTCAACATACTTCCTCTGGTTTAACTAGAGCTTCCTCTTTTCCTGATCTCTTTTAATTTCCATGCCCAAAATATAGTTTGCAGCACCAAGATCTTTCGTGTCAAATTTGGAGGACAATTGGGTCTTCAAATCCTGAATAATTTATTTGCCATTTCCAACCAGCAACATGTCATCCACATATTAGGCCAGATAAATAATGTGGTCACCAATTAATTTAAAATACACACAGTGATCTTCTTTATTTCTGGTGAAGCCAAGTCCCCGTATAAATGTATCAAATTTCTGATACCACATCCTTGGTGACTGTTTTAGCCCATACAGAGACTTCTTTAACTTGCATACCAGTTCTTTCTTACCCTTCACCGCAAAGCCTTCAGGTTGCTTCATGTAGATCTCCTCTACGAAATCCCTGTGAAGAAATGTTGTCTTCACATCCATCTATTCTACCTCAAAATCAAGAGTAGCATCAACAGATAAAAGTAATCTAATAGAAGCTACCTTGGAAACAAGAGAAAAAATATCACCAAAATCAATTCTTGACACTTGGGAATAACCTTTTGCTACCAACTGAGCTTTGTATTTCTCCACCTTTCCCTCTGCATTTGTCGTCTTCTTGAACGCCCATTTGCTGCCAATGCATTTCCTTCTAGCCAGCAAATCCACCAGATCCCAAGCCTCATTTTTGTGCAAAGATTCCATTTCATCAACCATGGCCTCTTTCCAGACTTTTCCATCCTCTGAATCTATTGCTTCCTTCACAATTCTGGGATCATCGTCAATCATAGATAAAGCAAAATTTGAATAGAAAGCAGATGGACTATACCTTTCTAGCTGCCTTCATTCTCGAACAGACCTTCTCACACTCAAAGTTTGTGGCTCTTCATTTTCTGATTCCTCCTCTGTTGTAGAGTATGATTCTTCATCCTTAAGCTCAAACTCTATCTTCTCAGGTTCCTTTGGTTGGACTTCATTATCTGAAAATGGGGCTCTTAGGCTTCTTGTCTAGCTTACAAGAACCTCTCCCACTTCCAAAGCTTGAATTTTCCCAAGTCTATTTGTTTAACCAATGGGGAATTAAGAAATGCTTTAAAGTATAGGCATATGCTTGTTTTTATTGTTGCCTGTTATGAGCTTTAAAATCTGTTGTGTATGCTGGTATTTAAATGTGCTTGAACATATACATAAATGCATATAACAGTGAATAAGGCAGCAGTAAAACAATACACATAAGACAACAATGTAATATGGAGTTCACCCTGATATCTTGGGCTACGTCTCCTTGAGCTCTAATCAACTCAATTAGGCTCTTTGGGATTATGGCTGAATTATTTTTACAAGTCCTTGACTCAACTCCATATGGTTTACAAATGAACCAATGGGCTCAGAATACCATCTTACCCCTGGCTATCCTTTAGCTGCAAATAGTTCTAGGCTTCTCTGGACTAATTCTTTCAGTCAATGCTCTGAGACTCCTTTGAGCTTCTGGCTTCAACTCAAACAACGCCAGAAATAGCTTGAGCATTCAATCTCTTTGCGTCTAATACTTCATTGAAGTATTTATGCGCTACCTCCAACCTCTAGTGGCTTCTCCTATCAAGCTCTCTAACACACTGAGCTTCCCAATGGGTTCCTCAGTGCTCCAACTCTGCCCACGCATTCACTTCACGATGTGGACTGCCCTCCTGGCAAATTCCAAGCCTCTCTTTTCTTGCTTCTGTTCTGTCTCAGTGCAACCTTTTTTTCTTCTGTGGCTTTTGTTTTCTTTTAATCAATCGGCATTGGTCAGTTTGTTTTCCCCTTCGGGCTCTTCAGCTCCCCAGCCTTTGTTCGCTCAAGTCCCCTTCTGAGCGTTTAACAATCATTTGCTAACACTTTCAAGGAAGAATGCCACCTATTTGGTAACGGAAGGGCAATCGACGCTTTAAATTCTTCAGAAACAGTCGTTCTCTGTTTACACAAAGAAGGCTGTAAAACATGGGAAAATCCGCATAAAGCACTGTTCACCAGACTTGAAACATTCATAAATGTGCTTTATTTTCCTATCAGGTCCACCCGTAGGTTGCTATCATAAGTCGTAATGGCTCTAAGGCCTACCCCTTTGTATTTTGTAAATATATTAAAACATGGCAAATATCACAAAACCTGTGGAAATGGCTTTGGTCCAGATCTGAAATATTATGTATTTATATTTCGGAACCCTTTCGGGTCCGGTTCCGATCGCAGTCACAAGTCGCATGGCCCAAGGTCCTTCCCTTTTGGGATCGCCGACAGCGATCCGCCGATATTGGCAATCGTAGTCGCAAGTCGCATCGCCCCGGGGTCCTTCCCTTTTGGGATCATCGATCTGATATATATATCGCCGATTCCTGGTCCGCCGACACTAATAATTGGTGATTGCATGTCGCATTGACCTCGGCCTTTGTTAAGTCCTCCCATGGATCTATGCAATGCAATAAAGCGGCAATCGCTTATCGCAATCACTGATGGCCCAAGGTCCTTCCCTTTGAAATAATTGCGATGCGATATTTCCTCTTTGACCAATCAAACAAGGCCACGTGGCCCAATCCCAGCCTACCATGTGTCAGCTGTGGATTGGCCCGTGAGGCTATACTAAAATCAAAATTTTCAATATAGTTCAAAATTTAATGAAATTGCCTCCTTTTCTAAGGACATTGGGTAATTTTCATTTTACAATAACTCCTTTTCCCGTGAGACACATTAGTCATGGAATCTTCCTTTCCATTTTAGCCATCTTCTCTTTCCACCTTCTCCCTCAGCTTTAGTGGAAGCATTGTTGGATTCAAAGTCCAACACCTTTCAGCAAGATGCCCTTGCTTATGGCAGTAAGTGCAACACATATGCATCCTCTTGATAGCATGATTTGCCTTGTCCAATGGACCTTTGGCTACTTGCTTCTTTTCCTTCAAAAGTTTCCTGTATGTGGCCATTCTCTTCCAACATCTAGAAACATGATGGTTATCCAAACCACAAAAGGAACAAGCAATTATTTTTCCATATCTATGTGGAAATTTATCATGTTTTGCAAAATCAAAAGGAAAATGTTTATAACTAGATTTATACCTACGTCTTTCACCTTTATTGCCTTCATGAGGAGGTGAAGCAAATGAAGAAGTGGCTCCCTTTGGAATTCCATCAATCTCTTCAAGGCTATCAGAGTTTCCACAACTCTCTGGTTCAAGGGTGTGCTTCTGAACACCTACACCCTGCAAATGATGTTTCAAGCCATTGCATTCCTCCTAAACACAATCTTCACACTCTTGAGATAGAGGACTTGCAATGAAACTCCTTCTTGGAATGGTTTCAATGGCTTTCATGGAAGCTTTGGAACTCTCTCCATAAGACTGTCCATAGCCAAGACCCAATTATTTAGGCCTTTCCTCAACCATTATTGGTTCAATAATACCTTGTGCATGCTTTCCCAAGCCCTTGCCTTCATAGCCCATCTTGGACATTAGCTTGGAACCTATGCCTTTAGTACGCTTTTCAAAATAACCAATATGAGCATTCTTAGAAGAATTTGAAGACAAACCAGAATGGCTTACCTCTTCTTCAAGCTGATACTTGACTAAGGCTTCAGGATTCTTTGGCAACAAAGAGTTGTGACTCCAACTCATGCATCCCTTTCAGGTTCATATTTGCAATATGAAGTTGCCTCTCCATTTCCTGCAGTCTATCAGTAAGCAATTGCTTCTCTTCCTTCATGGAATTCAGCTTCTTTCTAAGTATGTCGCTCTTCCTTCCATCCTCATACATTTCTCTCACCATATCCATCATGGTGGATAATTCTTGCTTCATGTCTTCATCAAAGAGTCTTGTGAAGAGAGCAGAATTTGAGGACCCACTTGTAGAAGTTGTCATTATGCTAATGAACAAAAAAACTTCAACAAGATAGATAAAGAGCTTATTAAGCAACCTCTTGCAACAAACCTCTTATGCTTTGGAATGCCTTGAGGCCCTTTGCGATAGAAGAATGCCTTCAGCCCTTCTCCTTCTTGTCCTTCCTCGACTAAGCTATCAATAGCTTCCCCTTTACGTCTGCAAACTTAGAAAATAGTCAGTCTGCAAAACAAGCATACAATCAGCCTCTTGTTGTTCAAACACCTTTCAAACAAGCAGTCTTTGCTCTGTCAATCAAGCACTCTGATATAATCCTTCCTTGAAGGTGTGGTTAATCATCTGAAGCTCTGATACCACTTGATCTGAAAATGGGGCTCTTAGGCTTCTTGTCTAGCTTACAAGAACCTCTCCCACTTCCAAAGCTTGAATTTCCCAAGTCTATTTGATTAACCAATGCGGAATTAAGAAATGCTTTAAAGTATAGGCATATGCTTGTTTTTATTGTTGCCTATTATGTGCTTTAAAATCTGTTGTGTATGTTGGTATTTAATTGTGCTTGAACATATACATAAATGCATATAACAGTGAATAAGGTAGCAGTAAAACAATACACATAAGACAACAATGTAATATGGAGTTCACCCTAATATCTTGGGCTACGTCTCCTTGAGCTCTAATCAACTCGATTAGGCTCTTTGGGATTATGGCTGAATTCTTTTTACAAGTCCTTGACTCAACTCCATATGGTTTACAAATGAACCAATGGGCTCAGAATACCATCTTACCCCTGGCTGTCCTTTAGCTGCAAACAATTCTAGGCTTCTCTGGACTAATTCTTTCAGTCAGTGCTCTGAGACTCCTTTGAGCTTCTGGCTTCAACTCAAACAACGCCAGCAACAGCTTGAGCATTCAGTCTCTTTGTTGTCTGATACTTCATTGAAGTATTTATGCGTTGCCTCCAACCTCTGGTGGCTTCTCCTATCAAGCGCTTTAACACACCGAGCTTCCTAATGGGTTCCTTAATGCTCCAACTCTGCCCATGCATTTACTTCACGTTGTGGACTGCCCTCCTCACAAATTCCAAGCCTCTCTTTTTTTTCTTTTGTTCTGTCTCAGCGTGGCCTTTTTTTCTTCTGTGGCTTTTTTTTTTTAATCAATCAGCGTTGGTCGGTTTGTTTTCCCCTTCGGGCTCTTCGACTCCCTGACCTTTGTTCGCTCAAGTCCCCTTCTGAGTGTTTAACAATCATTTTCTAATGCTTTCAGGGAAGAATGCCACCTATTTGGTAACGGAAGGGCAATCGGTGCTTTAAATTCTTCAGAAATAGTCGTTCTCTATTTACACATAGAACGCTATAAAACATGGGAAAATCCGCACAAAGCACTATTCACCAAACTTGAAACATTCATAATTGTGCTTTATTTTCCTATCAGGTCTGCCCGTAGGTCACTATCATAAGTCACAATGGCTCTAAGGCCTGCCCCTTTGTATTTTGTAAATATATTAAAACATGGCAAATATCACAAAACCCGTGGAAATGGCTTTGGTCCAGATCTGAAATATTATATATTTATATTTCGGAACCCTTTTGGGTCCGGTTCCAATTGCAGTCACAAGTCGCATGGCCTAGGGTCCTTCCCTTTTGGGATCGACAGGGATCCACCAATATCAACAATCGCAGTCGCAAGTCGTATCAGCCCGGGGTCCTTCCCTTTTGGGATTGCTGATCCGATATATATATCATCAATGCCTGGTCTGCTGACGCCGATAATTGGCTATCGCATGTCGCATTGGCCTCCGCCTTTGTTAAGTCCTCCCATGGATCTGTGTGATGCAATAAAGCAGCAATCGCTTATCGCAATCGGTGATGGCCCAAGGTCCTTCCATTTGAAATAGTTGTGATGCGATATTTCCTCTTTGACCAATCAAACAAGGCCACATGGCCCAAACTCAGCCTGCTACGTGTCAGCTATGGATTGGCCCGTAAGCCTATACTAAAATCAAGATTTTTGATATTGTTCAAAATTTAATGAAATTGCCTCCTTTTCTAAGGACATTGGGAAATTTTCATTTTACAATAACTCCTTCATCTGGAGTCTGTTTTCGCCCATTCAAGTTGTGTTGGATTTAGAATGTGGAAATCTCTGTAATGAGACTATTTCTAAGAGAATCCCACAAGTTTCATTTTCCTCTGATTTACAAAGGATGTGTGCCATTTGGCACCTTTTACCTCTTATATGAAGTCTTTTAGACTTAGAGGTTTATCCAAGATCCATTTTTGAATCACGCTCGCCCTATTTCTGTCATGGAATGGCTTTTTAAGCCCATTGACACTTGTATGTTTGTTTCAACTCTTGATCTCTCTCGCTCCCAGTCATTGTCCCTTCACCTTCCTTCTGGAGCGTTTAACAGTCATTGATAATGTCCCAAGGTATGGTGGACATTTGTTTTGTAGGGAAGGAAAATCAGCCAAGGGTAAGATGGTATTCTAAGCCCATTGGTTCATTTGTAAACCATATGGAGTTGAGTCACGGACTTGTAAAAGAATTCAGCCATAATCCCAAAGAGCCTAATCGAGTTGATTAGAGCTCAAGGAGACGTAGCCCAAGATATCAGGGTGAACTCCATATTAATTTGTTGTCTTATGTGTATTGTTTTACTGCTACCTTATTCACTATTATATGCATTTATGTATATGTTCAAGCACATTTAAATATCAGCATACACAGCAGATTTTAAAGCACATAACAGCCAACAATAAAAACAAGCATATGCCTATATTTTCAAGCATTTCTTAATTCCACATTGGTTAATCATTAAAGACTTGGGAAAATTCAAGCTTTGGAAGTGATGCAGGTTCTTGTAAGCTAGGCAAGAAGCCTAAGAGCCCCATTTTCAAATCACTTCATGTTAAATAACATCTTTCACCTCTCTGAACACTACGTCTCGACTATACACAACCTTCCTTGTTACTGGGTTCCAAAACTTATAACCCTTTAAACCATCCTTATACCCAATAAATATGCACTTTTTAGATTTACTATCCAACTTGGTTCTTTTCTCCTTTGGAACATGTACACATGCATCACATCCAAATACCCTCAAATGTGAAAGAGAGGGTTTCTTACCAATCTATACCTCTTGTGGAGTCTTATCCTCCAACACCGATGAAGGTGATCTGTTGACCAGGTAACATGCTGTCTCCACTACCTTTACCCAGAATTCATGTCCTAACCCGACACCACTGAGCATGCTTCTTGCCCTTTCCATCAACGTCTTGTTCATTCTTTTTGCAACTCCATTTTTCTTAGGTGTGTATGGAGTAGTCTTCTACTATGCTATACCACACTTCTTACAAAATTCTTCAAATTCCTTACTGCAAAACTCTCCACCGTTATCTATCCTCAACACCTTTATCTTCTTCTCTTTCTGGTTCTCCACCAGAGCCTTAAATTCTTTAAACCTATCAAAGAATTCAGATTTCTTCTTAAGGAAATATATCCATATATTCCTTGAGATGTCATCTATAAATGATACATAGTACATAGACTTACCCAGTGATGGAACCTTCACAGGTCCAAACACATCACTGTGCACAAGTTCTAATATCTATTTCACCCTCTTACCACCAGAGGGGAAACTCACCTGATTCTACTTCCCATATACACAATTTTCATAGAAATGAAAATCCAGAGAGCTATTGCTCATACCTTTACCATGAAGTATTGGAAAGCCCTTCTCTCTAATATGTCCAAGCCTTTGATGCCACAGCATGGTCTTCTCTCCAGAGACCACTAGATTTTCTGCTCCACTTTCAGGAACCACAAAACTATTGCACCCATCAACAACAGTGCTACCTTGCGGCTTGTACAAAGTTCCAATCTGAACTCCCCGCATCAATACCAGTGCTTCCTGAACCATCTTGCAAGTATCTTTCTCAAACACTGTTTTTACACCTGCATCATCCAACTTGCTTACGGAAATCAGATTTCTGGCCAATGTAGGAATATGCAGAACACTCGGAAGTGTTCTAACTCTTCCACCTTGCAACTCCAACTTTACTTTTCCACGACCGATGATTCTAGCCTTCCTATCATCCCCCAAGAAGACATCACCACCATCATATTTCTCATACTCACAGAACCACTCTCTATGGGGAGTGAAGTGAAAGGATGCACCTGAGTCAATCAACCATGCCTTATGATCTACATGTGTACTTGAAGAAGCTAAGTACACATCCCCACCTTCATCTGAGGTGGTTTTCGCCTCTGAAGAAGGAGCATCATTAAATCCCTTTCCTTTGTCAAGAGATTTAGATTTACAGCCCCTTTTGTAGTGCCCTTCCTTTCCACATTTCAAGCACACCACCTTTACAGGTTTTCCTAGAGATTTATATCCCCCTCTAGATTTAGATCTCCCACTCGATGAATTATTTTTGTTTCTATTTTGGGACCGTCCTGGTATAGACAAGGCATCACCATTCTGGATCTCCATGTTTTTCCATCTCATCTCCTCCATTAGCAAGGATGAGACTATTTCATCAAACTGCAAGGTAGTTGCATTGCTACCTATTGCAATAACCAGACTCTCCCACGAATCTGGTAGAAAACACAACAAACTGATGCACTTATCTTCATCTGAAATTTTAATATCAACAGATAATAACTGACTTACCATAGTATTAAATGCATTCAGATGCTCTGTCACCGAGTCTTCATCTTTCATCCTCAGGTTATACAGTTTTTTTTCGTAGGAACAGTTTATTCACCAGAGACTTAGATTGGTACAAAGTACCTAACTTGTCCCACAAAGCTTTAGTTGAAGCTTCCCCTGATACATTCAGCAATACTGAATCTGAGACACAAAATCGTATTGTGCTCTTTGCCTTTCGATCCAACTTCTTCCATTCTTCATTGGACACTCCCATTGGTTTAGTACTCGGATCTACCATGATCCACTGATCTTTATCCACCAACAGATCCTCCATCTTGAGTTTCCACAACTCAAAACTCTGACCATTAAAATTCTCGATCTCTATATTTCCACTGCTCGTCATCTTCTTTCACCACTAGAATCGATCCCGCATATCTCCTACTGAACAGGGTCTACCATAGGCTCGAGCGAAACCCCTCAGCAACAAAGGTGTCCCCTTGAAGCCAAAATAACTCTGGTACCAAATGTAGGTTTTAACCCCATACAAAAATTACCTGCATACAAATTCTAAGAACAGAAAATAAAAAATGCGAGAGCATAACACATAAAACACATATACACAGATATTTTCCCCTAGATCCCAAAACCGGGATTACCAGCTTGAATTTTCATTATGTTCCTTTCAATGTTACAATACATATTTATACATGCCGAAGCATCCAATACCATGGACCGAAAAACCATCGCGTCCAAAACCATGGACCAAAAACCATGTGCGAAAACCATGCACAAAACCATAGGTAGGTCCACCCAACCTAATATAGGGTCCAAAAAATGTACGCAACTTCTCAGTGTCAAACTCGCATACAGATCTATAATCACCGAGACATATCTTCACTGCAACACAACATCTATCAAACCCAAATATTAGTATGAAAATTGTTACAAACACACATCATAATATCGTCATCACAAATCTATCAAATCATAAGACAATTATTCAATATGTGTTCATTTCAGATGTATTAGATCTGATCCATCTTCATGCTCCCTAGTTCACTCCTATTTCAAATCAAGTCATTCATAAATAATCTCTTACATGCACACCCTAACACTTGATCTCCATCTCCTTATATAGTATAAGCCTTAGCTAATACCTTAGGCCAATCCCTTAGTAATGTTGATGGTATTCTCTGACAAGATCAAATATATGTTGACGTTTTTTTTACTATGGGCTAATACCATGGTAATGATCCCTATTATTCATAATACCATGGTGCAGAAACTGTATGCGGCTTCTCTTCATAGGACTCGCATATACTTTCCTAAACTTCACCTTTATCATCTTTTTGTCTCCAAACTAATATTCCTTTGTCCATTCTCTCTGTCACATTTGTACCAGCCTGTATAATCATCCTGCTACCATCATGTTGACATTATGATGCATGTGTTGTACTTGATGGCAAACAACTCATAGAAGATCAACTCACTTATATATATCTAGATGAATCTACGGAAGAGATATCAGATGACAATTCTGAGTATGACAAGTCCAAAGGGGGAGATTGTTGGCATTATGAGACAAGTGTTGTCCTTGATGGCAAATCCACAAATGGTAAATTATAGTGCAGCAAATTTATTTGATAAATTATAGTGCAACAAAGTTTCCTTCATGTAGAGAAAAGTTCACGCACTTTTATGCAGAGAAAAGTTTATTCCATGAAGAGAAAAGTTCACGCACTTTTGTGCAGAGAAAAGTTTATTCCATGTAGAGAAAAGTTCACGCACTTTTATGCAGAGAAAAGTTTATTCCATGTAGAGAAAAGTTCATGCACTTTTATGCAGAGAAAAGTTTATTCCATGTAGAGAAAATTTCACGCACTTTTATGCAGAGAAAAGTTTATTTCATGTAGAGAAAAGTTCACGCACTTTTATGCAGAGAAGAGTTTATTTCATGTAGAGAAATGTTCACGCACTTTTATGCAGAGAAAAGTTTATTTCATGTAAAAAAAAAGTTTACGCACTTTCATGCAGAGAAAAGTTCCCTTCATGCAAGAGAAAAGTTCACGCACTTTCATGGTTGGTTCATGGTATTAGTTCGACAGTTTTTGATCCTATGGTTTTGGCCCGTGGTATTGCATCCAAAAATATTGATCTCACGCACTTTCATGGTTGGTTCATGGTATTAGTCCGACAGTTTTTGATCCTATGGTTTTGGTCCGTGGTATTGCATCCAAAAGTGTTGATCTCACGCACTTTCATGGTTGGTTCATGGTATTAGTCCAACAGTTTTTTGATCCTATGGTTTTGGACCGTGGTATTGAGAAAGGACTAAGGCTATAAAAGAGGAAGGAGATCATTTGGCAAAGCATCATCTGAATTATTGAATATCTGATAAAGTGCTAGATCTAGAATACTGTGATTGGGTTATGGTGCAGATCTGGATCTAAGCTAAAGAGGGATCTCACCGGTTGATGGAGAACAAGATCTAAGGATAGATCGGGATCAAATGGTTTGAAATGAACTATCTCTATATAGTTGATTATGCTTATTCTAGATCTGTATACTGACGCTTGTAATGATCTGAACTGGGTATAACTTAAGTTTGAAATCGCTGCAAGTCATGATTGAATATTTATATATCTGTACGCGGGTTGGCTTTGGTGAAATCACGTATGTACGCAGGTTTGGTTCATTGCAGTAGCATATACCATTTGAGCTATGATGTTTAAAGTTACAGGTGGTTCAGGTTGTTGATGTGTTCTGATGACTGTTTAATGGTGTCAGTATTCTACATATTCAGTTTGATTGATCGTGTTGATGGATGAGATCTAGTAATGGATCTAATGGACTAGATCGGGTTGCTAACACTCATATTATCCTTGTATATGTATTGATCTGGTGATTGGGTGATTCAGAAGATTGATTGATTATGTGCTTCAATGATATTTATGGGTCCAGTATGAAAATTGGATGAAACGTGGCCTTTCAGATTATGTGTTGTGCTTCAGGTGTATCCAATCTGAAAATGTATGAAACGTGGTACTCGGAGGAGAGAAGATTGTAGGCCGGCGCCTACGTACTAGTATCTTAGCTAGTACAAGAGCTACGGGGGTGGTAGCTCCCTTCCAGTAGCAGTTGAAAACTTTGGAGCATTGTAGCAGGTAGCAGCCTGCGTACTAGTAAATGGATCGGCTAGTACAAGAACTATGGGGGTTGTAGCTCTCTGCAGGTAGAAGCCTGCGTACTGGTATAAGACTGCACCAGTACAGAAATATTGTAAAAGGATTTTCTTATTAAGAAGAAGATTGAGATGACTTGCAGCAGGTGGTTTTCTCCCACATTGGGTTTCCACCTTATATCATGGTGTTCATGTGTGTGGCTTATGTGTGATGATTTGTTCTATTTTACTGCACCTGTTTACTGTTAATATGGTTGATAATGTTCTAATGCACTCATTAAGGATCAACTAATTGAATCATAAGAAGTTGTGGAAGTAGCATATATGAATCTGAATATGGAAATGAAAAAGTTTTATTGATGTGATAATACTGATTCACCCCCCCCCCCTCTCAGTATTATTTCCAACAATCTTTATCAAGTAGGTTTCCATCAAGGACAACACATTAGTCATAATGCCAACAAAAAATTCCTCAAGGTAATGGTGAAGATATTCTGAGGCATCCAAGCTTGTTTGGGCATTGTGATCTCTTGACTAGTTTTGGCAGGATCACGGTAGCTTGAGGGTGGAGGCAGTTTAATCTCTGGGAAGCCCTGGTTGTTTATGTTTTGGTTTTCTTATGTGATCTCTTGATTAGTTTTGGCGAGATCGTGGGAGCATGACGGTGGAGGTTCTCTAATCTCAGGGAAGCCCTGGTTGTTTGTCTTTAGATCCCACATTCATGCTTGGAAAATGGCACAAGGGTGATTAGTTAAAAGAAAGAATTGGTTCAACTCAATCTATGGTCAGGTGGTATGTGGAAGTCCCTGATTTGGTTGGATTTTTCATATGTTAATAAGAGCTCTTTTTCTATTGCATTCTATGAGTACTTGTACTTGTTATATGTGGCTTTGATGGTTGTTCTATCATGATTATTATTTTGGTTAGATGCTAGTTATAAACATGGTTTCATAACATATTCTAGCTATGGCTCTTTATATATTTTGATTATTTGATGAATGGTAAATGTATGCATGAGATAACAAATGTTATTGCAACTATTAAGAGAGGACATTAGACCTTCTTGGTGATTCTAAGATAAATTTCAGACCACTATGTTCAAATATGCATTCATGATCTGTAGATTACATGTTCTCAATATGTTTAATGAAATGACTGTCATGGTTAGGCCTAGTTAGGTCAAGTCTTTGATCAATTTTTGTATAAATGAATTTTTTCTTATGTTATTTGTCATTCTGGAAAGTCTCATTGAGTTCTAGGCAGTGGTCTGGAGGCTAGTTTGAATTGGTGGCTCGGAATCTGAGACCGCACCCTCTAAACTTGAAGTTTTGGGTCATAACTGCAACCTGGTAGGCTTATGCATGTGGTTGGAGGCCCTCAACTGCATGTAGGCTTTGTCATGCATGCATTTGGGAGCCCAGGTCACTAAAAAAACAATCCAACTTAGGGTTTGGGCACTTAGAGCGGTTGGTTAGCTCATGGGTGTCATGTAGCTCCTGAGGAAGGTCAATAAAGATCCAGTGTCGACTCAACTTAGTTAATTATACTTAGGAGGTTGGGTCATGTCATAGTAGCCCTCAGCTCATGTTTACCTCGACAGGCCAGTTAAAGTGGGTAAATGTGGGAGGTGGTGTTATAGAGATTGATCATAATGAAGACTATTTTTAACTGACTAAGTTCTTATTATTCACATTTTCTATCATTCAACATGGTTACATTGTCACTTTGCATTCATCTTTTTTCATCATTTAAGTTATTAACATTGTCTATCATCTCAACAAACTAAGGTAACTGAGCAAATTTAAAATTAAAATGACAAGATCAATTTTAGACATATTTAACATATTTAAAATGGTTATTATAATTAGATGTTCAACGAATTTTGTGTGGCCGCACTCAACTAAGACCAACCTAGATCCATCTTAACCCCAAATCTATCTAGCGTCAAGAGGGATCAAATCTCTCGAAGTGCAAACCCTTCCTCAAGATTTGCACTCAAAAAAAAGGTTTACACCTCGAGAGATTTGATCCCTCTGGACACTTCATAGATCTTAGGTTAAGATGGATGTAGGTTAGTTAAGTTAACCATTTCAATTTATTTCAAAGTTTCTTTTTCCTTGTGATAAAAATGAGCTAGTTTTATTTAATAATAAGTGATGTGTGTTTTGTTCTATTTTATTTTATTTAGAAGGAATTCTTAGCTAGAAGGTAAGATGGAGGTTGCTCAAAATCAAAGTCATTACAAGCAGGGATTTGAATCTGATTACATAAGATAACAATGATTTTGCTCAATTAACAATGTGTGTTTTATTTTATCATTTTCTCTCTCTATACACATTATTTTTCCACTAACCAAAATTTCAATAAATAATATAATTTTTTTTCTTTCCAAAATTACTAAAGAGAATATCCATTTTACATAAATATTCTACTTTTATCTATTTTTAAGGTCACAACCAAGCCCACCTCCACGCAGTGATTTGACTGCTAAGTCTATGAAGGCATACATACTCTACCCTGCTCTGGTTTTAAACCGGTGACCGTTTAGGAAGAAACACATACTCTTAACCATTAGGCCCACTCAAGCTGTATTTTCACATATCAAAATTCCTGTATATAATATTTATCATGTCCTTGGATATCTCAAAATGAACTAAATGAAAATATCTTGTGATTTATACCAAAAAATCTCTCATAAAATTAATATGGATCACAGAAACCTCAATTCAACAAATGAACTAAATAGTTAAAGAATTCCAATAACACCAGTTATTTATGGTCGGTCCCATCGAGGTTCGTTTTAGACCACATGACTTCATTTCTTGTAGCCTTTACGTAATATTTCCTCGCAGAGTGATATGAGAAACGAATTTTTCGCAAAGCTCGCTCCACATGAAACACTAATATAATTTTCACACCGACTTCTTTAAAGCCCAATCTTAATAGATGTGGGAAAATCTAAATGTTTTTTTATTTCAATTTTTCTGCAATCATTAATGGAATTTGATACTAGCATAGTTGTTGGAATTGTAATTTTTTTATTAAATATATATATATATATATATATATATATATATATATATATTTATTTATTATAAAAACAATTAATGTATTTAAAGTTTTTACGGGTGTAAATTTAATAACGGATATTTGAAATCTTTTAAATATTTAATAGAATTTTAAATAAATATTTTAAAAATCTAAATCATAGCATATTTATATTATATAGTCGTAAATATTTTTAAAGTGAATAGCTTAATGTTTTAGTCAAATAATTTTAGTTGCAATTGGTGAATGACAATAAGTATTGTTAGTAAAAAGAGAATTAAAATAGCGACAACTAACCAATAGTATGTGGTGAAGTTCTATAGAGTGATGTAATAGTTTTCCATAAAGAGTTTTGTTGGCACCCAAAAATCTTTGATCATTAATTTCCAAATATATTAGTGAACTTTGTGGTCTTGGTAAGCTGATCATTGTAATGGTAATGTGTAGGTGCCTCTCAAGATGATCATGATGGATTTCTTGTAATGGTAATGTGAGGTGTCTCTCAGGATGATTATGATGGATTCCTTATAATGGTAATGTTGGATATCTAATTCGCTAAGGATTGGTGTGGAATGTGAACAGTTGGAGTCCAAGAGACCACTTGATATGTGAAGACCAAGGGTCACAAGGAAATGTATAAATGTACATTATTGTGAATAATAAGTACAATGAATGTTTATCTTACCTATTGTCTTCTCAATGTATGTGTTTAACATGGTATCAAAGTAGGCGAATTTTGGCTCTACTCTAATTTGAGCCACTTGTGTTGTGGTCTTTCTTTGTCTATTAGCTCTACTACTTTTTCCTATTCCATTGTTGCCATCTGACACTAAAACTCTCCTTCCCTCAACATTATCTATGCTATTCTACAGGTTTCCATCTCTGTATTTCATACGTTGTCTTACATTGTTTTTGTTGAGCAGTTTTCTCATGCCCCAGACGTGCATGTCAGGTCTATAATGTTTGCTTATTAACGTGACCTTTCCTACATTGTAGCACCTTTAATATACTCATTGTAATGGTTGGCATGTTCAATGTGCACTGAAAAATTTTTCGCTCTGAGATTTGAGAAATTATGACCATTTCTCTATGTATTTGTAGTCCAAAAACCTTGACATTTCCTCAAAGAGCCTAACATTTTCTCAACCCCATCATCTAAAATTGCTCTATCTCTCTATCCATTTGCATAACGTTCTCAAGGATTTCTCATCTTTGTTCTACCATCGACCTTCATCACAACATGAATTTTATTGCAACAACGTCTATTGAAAGGCCTATGCTCATTCCCTTTCTGTCTCTTCTCTTCAAATAGAAATAAACGAGAGAAGCCATGTTCTAGAATTGGAGCATCAAAAATAGTATGGACAAGATTCATCCATGGTATTTTCACAACCATGATTTTTGAGTTCTTGGACAAGGAAATGGGATGTTCAATCTGCTTAAGGATACATAGAAGTTTAATCTAATAAATACACCCATGAAAAATGCAGTGCCTCTCTTTCCATGCAGTTGAACTACAATAATATTTATAGCCGAAAATTGGGAGTGTGGACTTTGCATTGTCATATAGAAGCACATTTCTATTTTGGGAATGAGCATGGTGTTTGAAGAAGGGGCTAAAGAAATTGGAAGGTTGTCGAGATCCATCATGGGTTGTGGTGGAATCAAGGACAAGTTTCTGTGCCATTGAACTTCTCACTCTTGGATATCCGCCTTGCAATTCCTTAAACAATGGATTGTCTTTAACTATTGGTGTGGATGTGGAGTGTTGAATTCAATTTCCTTTCTGCAACAATAACCATGTTCCATTCCTCTGTCAGCCAATACTACCAACGATAGATTCAAAGGTTATGCGCTCTAAAGTGTGTTATTTGCCTGGAATGTGAGCCAAACCCCCGCTTTGCTAATGGCATGGAGGCATCTTGAGAATGGAGCAGGGAGAGTGAAGTAACGAAATTAAATCACTATTGAGTCCATTCCCAATATCGATGTTGAAATGCATAGGAAAATCGCTATTAGAAATGACTTGTTGCATTTCGTATTTGGTGTGGAAAAGCATTGAATGGTTCCCTCAGTAAAATGATAACTTTCTATGTTGAATATTTATTGCAATGTGGTGTCGTGTTGTGTGTTTGAAGGTGAAGTAGGTTCGTTAGTTTTTGATGTTACATGCCATTGATTTATAAAAGTTGTGGATTTTTTATGCCATGAACTGTATGTATTAAATCACATATGTTGTGGACTTTATATGTCTTGAATTACATATGCGGTGGACTATGGTGAAGGTTGTTGTTGTTGTTTCTTGATCAAATCTAGCTATAGATTGGACCATACAAACTTGGAACAAAATTGTCAAAGATAGTGTTCATCCTTTGACCCAGGGAAACTATAGTTGCATGTGTTTTTATTGCTTAAATATTGTGAAAAGACATTTGGTTTTCTTACTCTAAGAACCACATTTTTTATTAGTTTCTTTTCTTCTCCATTTACATGAACTGGAGAAAATGGTCAAATTTGACGAAATATTAGAGTTACTTAATACTCAAATACTATCTACAATGGATGATAAGAGCGCTCTCTGCGATATTCAAATATATCTGCAAAATGCATAAGACAATATTGAATTTTGGTAGGTTGAATCACAACTACAACGAGATGAGTTACATTGATAGAAAATACATCATTTTGAACTTACTTTTGTTCATAACAATCCACTATCTGAGGTTGAAATAAACACCCATCAACATCCAGAAAGTGACCATGTCAGTAAAGTTGAGGTTGACTCCCAACATATGCCCATTTTAGAAGCAGATTTGCATGTAGGTGTGAAAATTCAGTCTGCACTTCCCACGAGGGATTCACTCAATGAACCTCATACATATCATGTGTGTTCGTGGAATATTAAACAATACCCTTAATTTGACTACATATTGGAAAATACCTCAAAAAAACACATTATTTAACCCCCTACCAATATGAACCCAATACACCTTCCTAATTTAAAAACCCCTACTTTCATTAGATATTGGAAGTGTCCATTTTTTCATTAACATTTTTTATACCCCTTTATATTTTTTCATTAACTTTGGGCTCCTGTTGTTGGGAAAAGTATCCAATACGGAATGACCCTATCCCACTCTAAGGGTGATAGTACCTCAGCAACAATCAAAGCAAAGTTATTCGAGATTACTTCTTTATGAGATGTAAGAGAGGGGAGAAAGAGATCCACTAACCGATATCTTCCGCTAATGATTGATCCAATCTTCTCTCTTTGCTGCTTGCTCCCAGCTCCTTGCTCTTTCACTGGCCCAGCTACACCAAGATCCTGCAAAATAACAAGAAAGGGAAACTACAAGAAGCATACATTCATAATTGATTCAAGGATTAGAATAAATCAAATATACAAGTATCAATACGCCATTGAGACACATGCATATAGAAGAACCTCAAATGCTTTATTAATGGAAGAAGTAAAGTTCAGGAAGTGATACAACCATAAAAGGCCCAATCCAGCATCACCTCCCAGCAAAAAGAAATCTCCTCTTCACCTCCTTCAAAGAAAATCACCCAATAGTTCTATACTCAAACCAACAACACTTCTTTACATTCACAAGATTCCAGCCTCCATAGACCTCATGAGAGAGCTCTATATATAGGATTTTTGGAGAAAGGATGAGTCAGCTTGAGCTTGGCATGGAGCTGACTAGTGTCCTCTCCCACTTCAGTTATTCTTCAGTTCTTGAGTCCACTTGGAGGTTCTTGCTTCCACTTGGAGATCTAGATCCTCTTACTCATCACAAGGCGAATTCCCCGATCCAAGTGTCATTTTGGAAGCTTCCTGGGCATTGACACCTTGAGGAATGACTGTGCCACTTGGCCAAACTCGCCCAGTGCAGGTAGCCTTCATTACTGTTGACATTCAGCGCAGGTACAGAGTGGAGCAGTTGACATTCAGCGCAGATGCTCAGTGGAGCAGTTGACATGATCCAGAATTAGCTTGTTTTTGAGTGTTTTCAGGTGGAGAACTGATATTTAGTGCTGTGGTTTGCTGACCTTGTTCCTCTAGGGGTAGGAACAACATGCTTAGGGACTTTGGATCCCTTAGATTATTGACATTTCATGCTTCATGTTGTAAGGCACAAAAATGTCTATAACAGTTGCCCCCTAAAGTATGAGGTCGTTTATCGGGTGAAATGCTTAATCAGGAGGATCCGAAGTTCATTCAATCACTGAGAGGTGACCTGTAATAAAATACAATAATTCATGCTTTCAAAGTCATAACCCAAGAAGGATGGATCATGGCGCATGTGTCCGAATTATAGGGAGCTCAACAAGCTCACTGTTAAAGATAAGTTCCCCATTCCTGTCATTGATGAATTACTGGATGAATTGCATGGATCAATTTACTTCACCAAGTTGGATCTTCGTTCAGGATATCATCAAATCAGAATGAATATTGAAGACATTCCGAAAACAACATTTAGAACTCATGAGGGTCATTATGAATTTTTGGTCATGCCTTTTGCCTTACCAATGCACCTTCAACATTTCAAGGTTTGATGAATTCAATTTTCAAACCATTCCTTAGAAAATTTGTGTTAGTATTTTTTGATGATATACTAATCTACAGCAAGTCTTGGAAGGATCATGTTGAACATGTTGACAGGGTGCTACAACTATTGGAGGAGAAACAATTATATGCAAAAAGATCCAAATGTTTCTTTGGAGTCCAGGAGGTGGAATATTTGGGTCATATTGTATCTCATGAAGGAGTTAAGGTAGACCCTAGCAAAATTAAAGCCATTAAGGAATGAAAATCCCCACATCCATAAAGCATCTGCGAGGATTTCTTGGGTTGACAGGGTATTATCGCAAGTTTGTTAAGAATTATGGGAGAATAGCAGCACCTCTAACAACATTATTGAAGAAAGATTCATTTTCATGGACTCCGGAAGCAACAAAGGCCTTTGAACATCTTAAAGAGGCAATGTGCCAAGCACCGGTCTTAGCTACACCGGACTTCACAAAAACCTTTATTGTGGAATGTGATGCTTCAGGAAATGGGATTGGCGCTGTTCTAATGCAAGATGAAAGACCCATTGCTTTTGAAAGTCGTCCAATCAAGGGAAAGTTTTTAAGCAAAGCTATTTATGAGAAGGAAATGTTGGCAATACTCCATGCACTTAAGAAATGGCGACCCTACCTAATGGGAAGACACTTCAAGGTAAAAAAGGATCATGATAGCCTTAAATACTTTTTAGAACAAAGATTATCCTCTAAAGAGCAACAAAAGTGGGTCACAAAGATGTTGGGTTATGACTTTGAAATCATCTACAAAAAAGGGAAGCAAAATGTTGTGGCAGATGCACTCTCAAGAAAGGATGAGGATGTGGAAGCATTGTTGTGTGCCATTTCTATTATCCAACCAGATTGGATAAACGAAGCAAGGGAGGAATGGAAGAATGAAGAAGAAGTGTGGGCACTTATTCGAAAGTTACAACAAGATTCCAGTACTTCTGATACATTTAGCTGGAAAAATGATTCGTTATGGTACAAAGATCGCTTATACCTCTGTAAAGATTCCCAGCTAAAACAAAAGATTCTTATGGAATTGCACACTTCTCCCTTAGGAGGGCACTCAGGATTTTTAAAAACTTACCACAGGGTTAAGAAGGAATTTTTTTGGGATGGCCTTAAATCAGATATTCAAAAGTTTGTGGCGGAATGTTTGGTTTGCCAGCAAAATAAAGTTGAAACAATTAAGACACCGGGTCTATTACAACCTTTATCCATTCCAAGCCAACGTTGGGAGGAGGTTTCAATGGATTTTATCACAGGTTTACCCAAGTCTGAGGGAAAGAGTGTCATCATGGTGGTAGTTGACAGACTTACCAAGTATGCACACTTTTGTGCATTATCACATCCATTTAAAGCCAGTACAGTTTCTACTGCATTTATGGAAACAGTTCAAAAGCTACATGGAAACCCAAAGATTATTGTAAGTGACAGAGATCCCATTTTCACTGGAAATTTTTGGACAGAATTATTTTCTTGTCTTGGTACTCAGTTAGCTCATAGCTCATCTTATCATCCTCAATCTGATGGGCAAACTGAGATAGTAAACAAATTTTTGGAAGGATATCTTCGTTGCTTTGTATCTGATAAACAGACACAATGGGTCAAATGGTTGCCTCTGGTTGAATGGTGGTATAACACTTCCTTCCATACAGCAACAAAAATGACCCCATTTATGGCACTTTATGGGTATCAACCACCATCCATCACATCATATTTAAGAGAAAATTCTAAGGTTCAGGCAGTGGAACATCACATCGAACATCAACAACAAGTCCTCCAACTCTTAAAGGATAACCTAGTGTTGGCACAAAATAGAATGAAACAACAGGCATATCAACATCGCAGTGAAAGAAGTTTTGAGGTAGGTGATTGGGTATTCCTACGGCTACAACCATATAAGCAAATGTCCCTAAAGCAAGCTAAGAAGGATAATAAATTATCACCAAAGTATTATGGTCCATACAAGGTGTTGCAAAAGATTGGTACTATGGCATACAAATTGGAGCTTCCTGCAGCTTCTCGATTGCACCCAGTTTTCCATGTTTCATGTTTAAAGAAGGTTATAGGTGACAAGCTCCCAATTCAAACAATATTGCCAGAACTTGACGAGGAAGGAAAAATTATATTGGAACTGGAAGCAGTCACAGAAACAAGAACTCGACAGCTACGAAATCGATCAATTTCAGAGTATCTTATCAAGTGGAAGAACTTATCCGCTGAAGATTCCACATGGGAGGATGAGAATTTTATGCAGAAGTATCCAGAACTACTCAAGCGTTGAGGACAACACTTTTTTTAAGGAGAGGGGCATGTTGGGTCCCTATAATACTAGTGATTACCCCATTACTATTGTAGTTATACCCCTTATTTATATTGTTGTGCCCCTATTACCCCCATATTATTATTTCTGTGCCCCATAGAATCCCTCTATTGTTATTTTTGTGGCTTTATATTATTATTGTTAGGTCGGCTGGATTATATTGTGACTCCCTAGACTCCTATATATAGAAAGGAGGTTTTGTCATTTGTATCATCCAAGAATTGTTCATTTATGTAATGTAAAGGAGGTTGCCCCCTCGAAGAGGCTGAATTCTAAGGCGTGGATCTCTCTTTTCTATCTTTTTGTGAGCTGGTTTCATAACACTTTTGTTCATAACAATCCACTATCTGAGGTTGAAATAAACACCCATCAACATCCAGAAAGTGACCATGTTAGTAAAGTTGAGGTTGACTCCCAACATATGCCCATTTTAGAAGCAGATTTGCATGTAGGTGTGAAAATTCAGTCTGCACTTCCCACGAGGGATTCACTCAATGAACCTCATACATATCATGTGTGTTTGTGGAATATTAAACAATACCCTTAATTTGACTACATATTGGAAAATACCTCAAAAAAACACATTATTTAACCCCCTACCAATATGAACCCAATACACCTTCCTAATTTAAAAACCCCTACTTTCATTAGATATTGGAAGTGTCCATTTTTTCATTAACATTTTTTATACCCCTTTATATTTTTTCATTAACTTTGGGCTCCTTTTGTTGGGAAAAGTATCCAATACGGAATGACCCTATCCCACTCTAAGGGTGATAGTACCTCAGCAACAATCAAAGCAAAGTTATTCGAGATTACTTCTTTATGAGATGTAAGAGAGGGGAGAAAGAGATCCACTAACTGATATCTTCCGCTAATGATTGATCCAATCTTCTCTCTTTGCTGCTTGCTCCCAGCTCCTTGCTCTTTCACTGGCCCAGCTACACCAAGATCCTGCAAAATAACAAGAAAGGGAAACTACAAAAAGCATACATTCATAATTGATTCAAGGATTCGAATAAATCAAATATACAAGTATTAATACGCCATTGAGACACATGCATATAGAAGAACCTCAAATGCTTTATTAATGGAAGAAGTAAAGTTCAGGAAGTGATACAACCATAAAAGGCCCAATCCAACATCACCTCCCAGCAGAAAGAAATCTCCTCTTCACCTCCTTCAAAGAAAATCACCCAATAGTTCTATACTCAAACCAACAACACTTCCTTACATTCACAAGATTCCAGCCTCCATAGACCTCATGAGAGAGCTCTATATATAGGATTTTTGGAGAAAGGATGAGTCAGCTTGAGCTTGGCATGGAGCTGACTAGTGTCCTCTCCCACTTCAGTTATTCTTCAGTTCTTGAGTCTACTTGGAGGTTCTTGCTTCCACTTGGAGATCTAGATCCTCTTACTCATCACAAGGCGAATTCCCTGATCCAAGTGTCATTTTGGAAGCTTCCTGGGCATTGACACCTTGAGGAATGACTGTGCCACTTGGCCAAACTCGCCTAGTGCAGGTAGCCTTCATTACTGTTGACATTCAGCGCAGGTACAGAGTGGAGCAGTTGACATTCAGCGCAGATGCTCAGTGGAGCAGTTGACATGATCCAGAATTAGCTTGTTTTTGAGTGTTTTCAGGTGGAGAACTGATATTTAGTGCTGTGGTTTGCTGACCTTGTTCCTCTAGGGGTAGGAACAACATGTTTAGGGACTTTGGATCCCTTAGATTATTGACATTTCATGCTTCATGTTGTAAGGCACAAAAATGTCTATAACAGTTGCCCCCTAAAGTATGAGGTCGTTTATCAGGTGAAATGCTTTATCAGGAGGATCCGAAGTTCATTCAATCGCTGAGAGGTGACCTGTAATAAAATACAATACAATACATTATTTTTCATTCTGCTTTCATGATCTAGCTGAGGCGGGCATTCCCATGCTCAGCTTTATAAATTCATTTTGGTACATAGAACAGACGATCGTCTGATGGTAGACTGATAATTCTCTGCTGAAATTATCATCCTTTGAGTAGGATGATCATCTGCTGTAATGATGTACATATCAAATGTCTTTATATTTCCTGAATATATATCGCAGCCCGGATGGAGGAAACTAGATCCGGGGTCTTCAAACTCGTTCGATCTTCACTCTAAGTACAAGTCGATCCATGTGAGAATTGCGCTGAAGTCGAACATGGAAAGACATCGCTTGATTACCGGTCAATGATGTAAACCGTTAACAAGCGCGAGAGGAATCACCAATAATGATAATGACCCTCAAGGTACTGCAGTACAATTCACGTGGTGTGAATATAGGACTTGGCGTCGAACACCACGCAAAATCTTCTGGTCGAAGGTCATTGATGTATACCTGTCGCCGGAAGTGAGAAACTTGCCATTGAGGCATGCAAGCTTCAAAGTACTGGGGGGGTTGTCCCTAGATCAACTTCTTGGATAATGAGTTGAAGTCGACAAGAAGCGATCCGTCAAAGGAGGGCCTTAATGAATCCCACATCAGTGACACGGAACGGAGCTAATGATTTTAATGGAGATGAAAACAATCTGTGAAATATGATTCAGGGTGGCGATCATGGGTGGATGAAGGATAATGTATGGCAGTGGATGGGACACGGTTGACTCTTTCTGAACAACATCTCTTGAACATATAACGACACTGATGCGATGGATCGGTAGCATTACCCCAAATGTGGATGGTTTGGCGAGGACCATGGTGATGAGACCGGTGAATGAAACAACCCAACCCGATGTGATACGGAGGAAAAGTGTCATGTTCAAGAGCGACTTGCTACCATTAAAGCTTTGAGGTTCTCCCAATTTTTCCCCAGTCATTTCTGACCAGTACCTCTTTATTTTTGTCAAGCTTGAGGAGGATAACATATGCTTGTTCTATAACCTGCCCTTCGGGCAAGCCCATCGCTATGTTTTAACGAGCCTAGCGATAGGGAAACTCGTTCTCATCTAAAGACAAGTTTGTCGCTATTTAATCATTTTAACGAGTCTAACGACAAGGAAAACTCGGTCCTTTTCATTTTTAGAGAGTCTGAAAAGGTACAGAAAGTTAACTCCAAAATTCGTTTTTCGTCATCTAATCCCTTAAGTCCGAAAAAGTATAAAACAATACAGAAGGGATGAGTTTTCGATAATTTTAATGAGCCGAATAAAACAAGCGCTCGACCTTTTTGTGTAATAATCCCTCAGGTCCAAAAAGATTAAAATCTAGAGGAGGGATAGCTCTTCCGGTCCTTTTAACGAGCTGGAAGGCCAAAACTCAGCAAACTTTTCATATTTTACGAGTCAGATGAAAAGAGCTCAAAGAAGACTCGTCTTTTGAGGAACGAGTGATAAACAGGGATAGCAGCAGATTCCAGGTACAGGTTGGAATTTTCCAATCACGGCAGTGTCACAAGGATGGCTAAGTGAAATCACTCTTCGCAGCTGTTCCTCAAAATAGGTAAACAATCATATGGAGGTGAACGATTGGCCAAATGGAATGGAGGTGGCAGGTGCAAACACGACCAAGGCTTTTTATGGCTAATAATTTTACGATCACAATGGTTATTTACCGGGGTATGTTCATTTTTTAATGAGCTTGACTGCTCAATCTTATGTTTATTTTTTAACGAGCATGAACTATGTACTAAAACTGCTCGGATCTCGCTTTTCTATTTTTTAACGAGCATAAATTCCGCGGTAAAACTGCTCGAAATACCAGTCATAAGATAAGAAATGTCTCCTGTAAGACTCCATTTTTTATAGAGCTTGCGCCTCACATAAGCTATGCTCCCTCTCATCCTTTCTTTATGCAAGTTCGGAAACGGCTAATCCCAAAAAAAGATAAATAACCGCTCCTAGCTTGCACTCCAAAAGGTTTGCATGCCCCCAGGTATAAAATACAATTTCAAGGCTGCCCCTCCTCTCCTCCACCTCTGCTTTTCTTTGGGTGTCCACAGCTACTTGTCGTCTTGCTAGTCTAATGTTAACGATACTTGTCTTCTCGTTATTTTTAACAGGTCTTATGCGGTACTTGTCTTCCCGTCAGCCTAACTTTTGACAGCTCCTTTGCAAGATCGCAAGAGAACAGCTACTTGCGACAAGAGAAGAACACTACTCAAAGACAAAACATTAATGTTATTGAGGGAGGCTTGCCTCTTTCTGGTTACCCAAAGATTGTTTTGTTAACACCATCAAACGAAAACATTTCCTCGGCACTGTCTACCGAAGTAGACAATGGTGAATGACCTTTGTCAAACAAGTAACCTTGACAAAAGGATCCTGTTCTAGAACAACCCCTCTTCCTTCCACGGACGGGGTACGGACTAATCATATTCTTTTGCGGAAATTCTACCTTATACCCAAGGTTTCCTCTGCCCAAAGCAGACCAGGATGCATGCCCCCTGGGTTCCAGTCCCATCTTTCCGAATCACTCGCACTCATCGGGAAGGAGGACTGGGGGTGGAGACATTTCTTGGGTGAATAGACCATTCAGGGTTGGTATTTGACTATTTGCGATGCGTGATCCCGGAAATGAAAGTTGGTCTACGAGCTTGACCATTCTTCCTTCGTGTGGAAAACACATTACTCTAAAGAGTGAGGAGACTATAGCTCCCATGCAATATATATAGTCTCGTCCAAGGAGTAGGTTATAATCCAAGGGTCCTTGAACGACCATCACGTTCATTTGAACGGTCTTCCCTTTCAACGTAACAGGTACATTGGGGAGGATCCTTAATGGTCGACTGGTTCCTTTATCAAAACCCGAGAGATTTCTTATCTCAGGCAAAAGCGCCGGGGAACCCAGTGCTTTCCAAGCAATAGAGGAAAGGATACTCACAGATGCCCCTTCATCAATGATAGTTCCAGCCATTACCATTCTGTAAATTTGGACTATGATTCTGAATGGTACACTGGCTGGTAACCGGGGTCTGCCTAGTTGGTTCCAATCAAAGGACACAACCAGGTTGCTTGGCGGTGGGACCGAATACACGGCTGGATATGACCCTGACGATGTTCCTTCCTGCGATAAAGGAATGGGCGCATTGCCCTGATGCTCATCAGAGTCGGTGTTGATGAAAAGAATCTGGATGGTGTCATCCTTATTCTCTTCAGTGAGGGTGTCATTTGAAGATGAATCTTCAGTGACGGTGTCATTTGAGGATGAAACCTCTGAAGGAAGAACCGGGTCAACTGCCGTTTCGACCTTTAGACTTTCGTCTGGTCTGGATTCAGTAGGTTCATTTTCAATGACTGAGGTTTCAGCTGACCACTTGAGCGGGCCGGCTGTATTTTCAACCAACGAAGGACTTGGCACGAGTTTTTTTTATCCAGGAGGAAGTCTCAACGGTGAAACCGGGCGATCTTCCAAAACTCTCTTCGCTTCGTCTAAGAAGGGACAACGGTGGATGGCGTGATCGCCTTCACACAGTCTGCAGGGGGATCTTGCTCCCCCTCTTTGTCTTGAACCTTCACTTTCGCTGGTTGACGGTAAGCATTCAACATGGCTATCAGAGGTTGATGCTCCCGAATTGTGCAAACGAGGGGACCAGTCCCTTAGTATCCGGGGAATACAGGGACAATCTCTATGGAAGTGGTCTCCTCTACATATGACACATCGCGATTTAGGCCCGGTCTGTGCTGTGTGTGGATTTTTGTTAGATGTCTTTTGCTTGCCCCCAGTCGCCTTAGGCTCCTTCTTCTTCTTTTCTTTCTTCTTCTTCTCCTTCTTCTCCATGGGAGCTTGGCTTTTGCCGGCTCTACCTTGCGAAGATGAAGGATTGGAGGAAGAGTTATAGGAAGTAGAAGGCTAGTGGGCAGCTCTAGACTGATCTAACTGTTGACTCGACTGTTCAGGAACCATGGTGTTCTGAACTACATTGGTTGAGAATAACCAAATTGGCAGGCCAATTGTCAGTCCTGGAAGCGACAATGTGGCCATGTGGAGCGCACCAACTTCTCCCCAAGAGGAGAAAGGACTAGGATTTCCATCATGTGGAATTCCTTGGTTGGGGCGTTCCATGTTCTCAACCTAAAGATCAACGCAGGAATAGGAGGTGATTATGTTCCGTTTAAAATAAATTTTATAACGACGCTTTAGACACAACTTGCTTTTTCACTTTTTAAGAGTCGAGAAAAAGCTAAAGATGACTCTAGTCTCCTTCGATGTTTTAACGAGCCCAAAGTGACAAATGCTCGGATGGACTTTTTCAGTTATAGAGTTTGAAAAAGGCCAAAAGAAACTGCTCTGGAGTTCTAGGCAGAGGGTGTGCCAAACTTTTCGCAAAACCACAGAATACGTTTTACGGTACGAGTGGTCGATCTTCGTGAATGCTGTTTTCACTGCATTGCGATCAGTAGGGCGGCCGACACGGTTTCCTATGGATAAAGGCTTTATTCCTATAGGGGTCTCCCAATATATACGCGACGGTACGTGGGAGCACAAGTCTGTATTGATACTTATCGCTTCACCGTGGAGGAATCACCCAACCACTCAATGCTAAGATATCACGTTTAACGACGCCGGAACACGTCTCTAGCTTAGACCTCTATGTGTTTGCATTATGTTTCAATGTGTTGTTATGTAAATTCAATTTATTTTAAGGTTGATCTTGTTTAGCAGTTTGCCTTTATGGATCACCACGAGATGTATGATAACACTCCTAAATGCAGCCTAAGATGATAAGCAAGCTTTTCAATCTTTCAACTTTGAAAATCTTAACTACTGAGGGAAAAGAAAGACAACATCTTTTCACACAGATCATAGAGCACACACTAATGCACTTTTTCCTAAATCAACATGCAAACTGTCATAATGCACATGCACAATGCAGGTATTTCTTTTCTCTTTCTTAATGTTTGTGCGATACAAAAAGAAAGTTGTTGTATAACTTTGAATTCAATTTCAAGTGAAAGCAAACAAGTTTGTCCAAAATCAAAAGACACCTTAAGATTTACTTGTTTCGACACTAGAAATATATAAACTCAAACCATATGACGAAAGCAAAAGCTCAATCAGCTATGAACAGCAAACAAACTAACTCTTAAGATCAAAACGACACTTTATCACAGGTCTAGATCTAAGAGGCCACAGCAAGACTGGTTCACTTTCGTTATGGGAAACTGCAAATGATATAAGAAATACACAAAGAACAAATACAGTTTCTTTATACAACCGAGGCGGAATAGTGGCAAGGAAAGTTGGTTTCAGATAGGTACATTGACTGGTAACAGGCTGCAAAAACAAGGATGAAAACAGGGCAAGAAACAGAAGGAAACCCCAGTAGCACAAGGCAAGACTGGTTCAGCGCAGGTAGTACACTGTCAGTTTGACATTCAGCGCAGGTAGCCCCTTCGGGAACTGCGTTGAAATGCAGACAGCCTTCACACAGCCTGCACTGAAGAACGAAACTTTCGTTTCTCTTGGTTTCCGGGTCACAGATTGCTAAAAAATTCACAGTTTTTGGCCAAATCAAAAGCTATCAGTCAAGTACACACTAAGGGATGAAAAGGAGGATGAAAAGCTATCACTAAGAGCTGTTCAGAGTCCTTGTGGATCAGCTCTTCAAATCATAAACTTTCCCAGAAACTGAGCTAGAGTAGCTGCCCTCTACTTTGCATTTGAAAGATTCAAATGCAGTTCGATTCGGTACTCCCTGTGTTTTATGAAATGAATAGCAAAAACACAAACAACCAACAAGATACGATCCCCAGCGGAGTCGCCAATTTGTTGTTGGGAAAAGTATCCAATACGGAATGACCCTATCCCACTCTAAGGGTGATAGTACCTCAGCAACAATCAAAGCAAAGTTATTCGAGATTACTTCTTTATGAGATGTAAGAGAGGGGAGAAAGAGATCCACTAACCGATATCTTCCGCTAATGATTGATCCGATCTTCTCTCTTTGCTGCTTGCTCCCAGCTCCTTGCTCTTTCACTGGCCCAGCTACACCAAGATCCTGCAAAATAACAAGAAAGGGAAACTACAAGAAGCATACATTCATAATTGATTCAAGGATTAAAATAAATCAAATATACAAGTATCAATACGCCATTGAGACACATGCATATAGAAGAACCTCAAATGCTTTATTAATGGAAGAAGTAAAGTTCAGGAAGTGATACAACCATAAAAGGCCCAATCCAGCATCACCTCCCAGCAGAAAGAAATCTCCTCTTCACCTCCTTCAAAGCAAATCACCCAATAGTTCTATACTCAAACCAACAGCACTTCCTTACATTCACAAGATTCCAGCCTCCATAGACCTCATGAGAGAGCTCTATATATAGGATTTTTGGAGAAAGGATGAGTCAGCTTGAGCTTGGCATGGAGCTGACTAGTGTCCTCTCCCACTTCAGTTATTCTTCAGTTCTTGAGTCCACTTGGAGGTTCTTGCTTCCATTTGGATATCTAGATCCTCTTACTCATCACAAGGCGAATTCCCTGATCCAAGTGTCATTTTGGAAGCTTCCTGGGCATTGACACCTTGAGGAATGACTGTGCCACTTGGCCAAACTCGCCCAGCATAGGTAGCCTTCATTACTGTTGACATTCAGCGTAGGTACAGAGTGGAGCAGTTGACATTCAGCGCAGATGCTCAGTGGAGCAGTTGACATGATCCAGAATTAGCTTGTTTTTGAGTGTTTTCAGGTGGAGAACTGATATTTAGTGCTGTGGTTTGCTGACCTTGTTCCTCTAGGGGTAGGAACAACATGTTTAGGGACTTTGGATCCCTTATATTATTGACATTTCATGCTTCATGTTGTAAGGCACAAAAATGTCTATAACAACTCCATTTTTTATACCTGCCAATATAAAAACCCTCTAACCCCAATATATCACCCAATATATTATGTGATTTTTTCCTCAATAAATATCCGCCAATATGAACCCACGTGGTATGGTATTGCTCCCCAAGTGAAGCCCCTATGGCACTTCCTAAGCCCATCATCAGACATTGGGAAGATATTTTCGACAACAAGCATAAAAAAGGTATTCGATATGATAAGGAGGTTTCTCTTCACATTCCAAACTACTCCAAGCCCATCCAGATTCATAGTGATAGGTTTTTGCATGATAGTTCATATTCACCTGTCCCTGTTCCTCCTCACATGGCCAACATTGTGACCGAGTTGGCCATGCGAAAGATCATTGTTTTGATATTCAACAATGCAAGAATTATGGCTAGCATACTCATTCTTCAAACAGATGCTTCAAAAAGAAGCCTCCTCCAAGAAAACAAATTCACCTTCGATGGATCACTTCTTGGCAATGAGCTACAACATCCAAGAAGATATTTAAATCATATGACATAATTTGTTCTCAAATATTGAAAATTCCTCCAGTTGAGTTTTCTTCATCTTCTCACCTTATATCTGACAGGGTGGGAATTGATGGTCATATAGAAGCTCCAAATCCACATCAAGCGAACTTGAGCCACAACCTGGGCCCGCCACATGAGCCTACAGCCAGAGATAGCCATACCCAAATCCAGTTTTGTAGCCAAAGACACAGAAGCCCCTAAGCATGCCTTTGCTTGGTTGCCTTCCTTAAACAGCCGCAGGCTACAGACCTCCCTTTTTCCAGGTTGAAGGTCTCCCTCTGCAAATCATTAAGGAGAACTTCCTCTAGTAGAAGACTTTAGCTTCTTTCTAGATTTGGAAGAGTTCCAGGAATTGCACTAAGTGTTCTCCTGGTTGGTGGCCTTCTTTAAACCATCACAAGTTGAAGACCTCCCTTTTCCAGGTTGAAGGTCTCCCTCTTCAAAGAATTGAGCACTTCCTCTAGCAGAAGACTTCAACTTCTTGCCATATTTGGAAGAGTTCTAAGAATTGCACTTAGAATTCTAGTGTTGGCAGTAATCCTTAAACCATTGTTTGTTGATACCTCAGAGAGCACATTTAGCTTATTGTTGTCATGTATTCTTGTATTAAAGATCTCTTCTTGGGCTCGTATATACCCCTTCGGATTAAGGGGGGAATGTTGGACACCTAATCCACTAACAGTTGGTGTGAAATGTGAATAGTCACCAAAGTCTAAGAGACCACTTGGTATGTGAAGACCAAGGGTCACAAGGAAATGTATAAATGTACATTATTGTGAATAATAAATGCAATGAATGTTTATATTACCTGATTTCTTCTCCACATGTGTGTTTAACAGGTAATGTGGAGGTTTCTTTCAAGATGATCACTATGGATTCAAGCTTGCATGTTTTCTTTTCTTTTAGGTTAACTTCATGAAATTCCTACTTATTTTAAGTAACAAAGTTTGAGACAAAAGTATATATTTTCTCCCCCCCTCCATCTATATCAATATATCCTTCTTTGTATCTTTATCTCATGCCCTCAAACACACATACACACTATCTTCATAACTACCTATCTCTCCCTCCCTCCCTCTATCTCTCTCTTCTTCCCTCTCTTCCCCTTCCATCTATATCTCTATCTCCCTCTATCTGTCCCTCTTTATCTCTCTATATCACCCCACAAACATACACATTATTTCTCCATATCTATCTATATCTCCCTCTCTCTCTCTTCCCTCCTACTCTCCTCTCTCCCTCTCTCCATCACCCTAATGACTCCCTCTCTCTCTCTCTCTCCACCTTTTCTATCTCTATATGAATTTATTCTTACCTCCCTCCCTAACCCCCTCTAACTCCATCTCTCTCTTTCCTTCCCTCTCAAGTCCTCTCTCTCTTCCTTTCTCTCCCACCTCCCTCTGTCTCTCCCCCTCGTCTCTCTCTCTCTCTCTCTCTCTCTCTTAAGTTTCGTCCTACAACTCTGTTGACTATCTCTCTCCCTTTCTCATTCTCTCTCCCCCTTCTCTCCATCTCTCCTTCTTTGTCTTTCTATATCACCCCCAAACATACACACTCTCTGTCCATCTCTCCCTTGTCACTCCCTAGATCTCTCTCTCCACCTTCCTCTCTCTATATATCTTGAACTTCTTCTTTTTGTATTTTTTCCTCCAACTCCATCTCTCAAGCTCCCTCTCTTTCTCAGACTCTTTCCTCCTCTCCCTCTCTCCATCATTGGGTCCCCCCTCTCTCTCTTACTCTTCTCTAACTCTCTCTCCTCTATATTTCAAAAATTTCAAAATACTTTGATAATTAAAATATTTTGTTTGATTTGTTTTTTATTGTATTTTTTATTTTGATGTCATACAACAATTTACTTTTTTTATATAATACATATTTAAAATGCAAGATTTCAAATGTGTGTTGTATATTCACTTGGAGTGAAAATGATAATTTTCCATGGAAATATTAACCAAACTTTTCCAAAATATTAATGCTCTAGCTACCTCCATGAAAGGTACATAGAGTGCTTCATGTCTTCCAATTGAAATTGTTTAGGTTTTATTTATTTAGGTAGCTTTAGGTTATGATTACTTTAGGATTTTAAAAATATTATATATTTTATTATTTTAGATTTATAAAAAAATAGGTTAAATAAAATTAACATATTGAGTCAGCTTATATGACTCTTTTTGTGTTAATGACTCTTTTGTTGATGCCTACGACATATATCAACCACATTTATTAATGTGGTTGTGCTAGTATATATTATAATATAACAAATTTTATATTATATTAAAGTTAATTTAATGTTATATTAATAAAAAATTAATAAATTCAATATTAACATTAAAATATGTTAATATTAATTTTTTTGTATTAATATCAAATTTCATAATTTAATTTATAATAATAATAATAATTTTTTAATATTAATATTAAATTTAATAAGGTTTCTACATGACATGATAACAAAAATTATAATAAAATTTGGAATTTTAAAATGTGGTAAAAACTTAAATTTTAGATCTTTATTAATTCTAAAATCTAAATTATGGGATTCTCAGAAATTTTATAGAGGGTCGATTGAGGGTTTACGAAACCCTCGATCGAGCTATTTGAATTTGAAATTTAAATGCTAGATCAAGCACTTTAAGCACTCAATCAAGCCTCTAAAGTCCTAAAATCCACAATTTCAACACCTCTTCTACAAAAATTCTTGCAACACCATTTTGTACCCTAGCGGACTTAGGGAAAAAATTGTCCTTAGGTGGCGGAGTTGACCATGTTGGATTCATGATGGAATCTTCTATCAAATGACATATGAATTCGACATTTTCGAATTCATATGATAGTTTTCATCTAATTTCTTTTAAACATAATGTTTGAAAGTTTTTTGAACAATTTTAAACAGGTTGAATAAAAAAATAAATATCATAAAATATACACAATGAAAAAATTAAAAAAAATACCACTATCTTCGTTTACAGTCCTCTTTAAAAGGGTACTCTTGTTTTTTCCATTTATTTAAATAGTTGAAAAACCCTTACGCAAACACATTTTACTACAAAATGCAATTGAAATATTACTTCGCCGATAAATAATAAAATATATAATTTTGCATAAAAAAAATAAATTTTTAATATGAAAGACTTAACTCTCTCCTGTAGATCATATATATATATATATATATATATATATATATATATATATATATATATATATATATATATATATATTACATATTACATATTTTAGACTAAGTTATGCCAACATAATTCTCCACAATTTGTCTTTTTACTCTGAATCAAATTTCACAATGCTTATATGAATTTTGAGGGCTTCAGTTCAATAAAAGAGGAAAAACTTGAAATTTCATTGCCACATTTGGCCCAAAAGTGTAACCCACCTTCATGCATTCACGAATGGGCAAATGCATGAAGATGGATTACACTTTTGGGCCAAATGTGGCAATGAAATTTCAAGTTATATATATATATATATATATATATATATATATATATATAGAGAGAGAGAGAGAGAGAGAGAGAGAGAGAGAGAGAGACCCATATTTATGCATTCATATATATGTGAATGCATGAAGATGAGTTACACTTATATGTATATATATGACAATGGGGGGGAGAGAGAGGGAGGGGTAGAGAGAAAATGAGAGAGGGAGGGAGATAGACATAGAGATGGAGGGAGAGAAAGAGGGAAGAAGAAAGAGACGCACAAAGACAAATACAAATATTATATAGTGTTATATAATATTATATAATATTGAACATTATTAACCATAGAGGAAGAGGAAGTAAGACAATTACAAAAGGTAAAATAACTTGGATTTAGAAAGCCATGAATATTTTAGTTTTTCACTAAAACAGGTGCATTGATTTTAGTGTAGATGTTGATTCCTAATCATATTTGATTGCTTGCACAAGATGCATTGATTTCGGTGTGGATGTTGATTTCTAATCCTATTTGATTGCTTGCACGAGATACATTGATTTCAATGTAGATGTTGATTTTTAGTCCTATTTGATTGCTTGCACTAGATGCATTGATTTCAGTGTAGATGTTGATTCTAATTTGATTTAACAAGATGTATGATAATGTGCATTGGTTTTAGTGTAAGAACAAAAAAATTATTGACATAGTGCACTGATTTATGTGTTACAATAATTCAACCATAAATAAAATACTTGGATTTTCATCTTAAATAAAATGTTCACTTGCCTGAATGTTTGCTTCTTGAAACTGTAAAGTATTTGTAATTGACTACATTGTTATTATTCCCATTTTCCATTATTCAACATTGTTAGTCACTTTGCATTCAAACGAGGCAATAGAAAACAACTACCATTGAAACTTACTTGGGGTTTAACACTTCATGAGTGACAATGACTGGCTTTGGAGAAAACTACTATTAATATTGGAGAGCAAAAGAGACAAGGTATGACATTTACTACAAGAGCTCAAGTTAAAGATTTGAATGATTTGTGATTTTAACTTCCCTTTTCATATGATTGACATGAAAAGATGGCAAGACTAACATGTGTGACAATAAGAACAATAGAAGAAAATAGTTTGAGATTGATCACAATGAACACTGTTTGTAATTGACTACATTCTTATTATTCACATTTTCTATCATTCAACATTGTTACATTGTCACTTTGCATTCATATTTTTCATCATTAAGTTATTAAAAGTGTCAATCATCTTAACAAACTAAGGTAACTGAGCAAAATTAAAATTAAAATGAGTAGATTAATAGTAGACATATTTAGCATATTTAAAATGGTTAGAATTATTAGATGTTCAACAATTTTTGTGTGACCGCGCACGACTGAGACCAATAGTTCCATCTTAATCCCGAATCTACAAAGTATCGAGAGGGACCAAATCTCTTGAGGTGCAAACATTTCATCAAGTTTTGCACTAAAAAAAGTTTGCACCTCAAGATATTTGATCACTCTCAATGCTTCATAGATCTTAGGTTAAGATGGATCTAAGTTGATTAAGTAAATTAACCATTTCAATTTATTTCAACGTTTCTTTTTCCTTATTATAAAAATGAGTTATTTTATTAAATAATAAATAATATATATTTTGTTTTATTTTATTTTATTTAAAAAAACTTTTTAGCTAGAAAATAAATGTTACAATTTTTTTTAACAAAGATATGAATATAATTAAATAAAATAATAATCATTTTACTCAAACAATATGGATTTTATTTGATCATTTTCTCTCTATACATATAATTTTCCAACGGACCAAAATTTCAATAAATAATATTTTACTAAAAGGAATATCCATTTTACATAAATAAATAAAATTTAATGACGAGTGCAAAATATTTTACCCATGGTTATGAAAAAGTTACTTAATTACAGTTAAAATTAAAATCAAGAATAATATGAAAAACACTCATCAAAAAAAAGAAAAAGAAAGAAAGATTCTAATTTTAAAATTCACAAATAACACATATCGACAAATTCGAACCCTACACCCATTATTAATATTTTCACATATCAAAATTTCCATATAAAATATTTATCATCTCCCCTCTGAAAAAGCAACTAAAGACATCTCAAAATTAACTAAATGGTCAGAGAATTTCGATAACACAAGCTATTTATGGTGGGTCCCATCGAGGTTCGCTTTATATAGTTGTAAACATTTTTAAAGGGAATAGAATAATGCTTTAGTTGAATAATTTTCGTTGCAATTGGTGAATGACAATAGGTATTCTTAGTTATAAGAGAATTAAAATGGATACGACTAACCAATAGGAGGTGGTGAAGCTCCAGCTCCATACAATATTGTAATAGTTTTACACGGAGTTTTGTTGGCACAACACATTTTTGGTCATGAATTTCCAAATATAATAGTGAACTTTGTGGTCTTGGCAAGCTGATCATTAGAAGAGTAATGTTTAATGAGGTGCTTCTCAAGATGATCACCATGGATTAAGTTGTATGTTATTTTTCCTTTTAGGTTAAGTGCATGAAAAATTTGTAACAAAGGCTGAGACAAAAATATACATTAACAATTGGACAATTAAGATTAAAAGTTCACATGAAAATATGATGTTTTCAACATTGGTAATTAATGAAATTGTAATTTATGTTGACTAAATTGTAGTTTGAATAAATAAATAATTTTGACACGCTAAAGTCCTTCAATAATTTCAACCATTTTTAATTAAATTTCCAAATTTTTTTTTTTATTAAAAAATATATCAAAAAAACCACTAATGCAACATTTAAATTGCACTTTATATCTCTTATTTTCATGGTCAATACGTGAGCTATTTACATCATACCTACAAGTCATGTGATGAGCATGACATAGAATTGTGTAATGACCGCACAACCATGAGATGTCGCTATGTCGAGGTGGTTAGGTGTTACAAAAGTCAAGAATGTGTATAGAAAATATGGTACCATTGGTCAAGGTAGTAGGGAGACTAGACTATCCCCATGTGAATGTGACACATCCTCTGCAAATATGGTGAAGGTACACGTTGGTTGGTCAAATCTTATGCAAATCATTGAGACCTCACCGGGATAAGGTTGAGAGTCACCATGTAAAATTGGTATAAGTCAAAGTATGATTTTTTCTAGTGTATTGTGAAGACTAAAGGCCTCCACATAAAGACAACTCAACTCCCAAAAATAACGTAACGCCTAAGGTTTCATTGAGGAAATCCATGAGTTAGAGTTTGGTCATCACTAACCTTCTCATAGTCATGTCAGATTTTTGAAGAAAAAAACTTGCTAAGGTTAGGTAAATGCTAAGAGCTTTCAATTAAACTTTCAATTTT
Organism: Pinus tabuliformis; assembly: GCA_031772625.1. NCBI lineage: Eukaryota > Viridiplantae > Streptophyta > Pinopsida > Pinales > Pinaceae > Pinus > Pinus tabuliformis. The sequence goes on along the minus strand of CM062806.1, from coordinate 514,543,335 downwards.
CTAAAGTTTACACGTTTTAATCACCTCACCTAAGACTCATAAGAAGACTTTTCTATGCAGTTGTCTATAACGCGACTTTTTAAAGTCTTTTCGGCGGGTTTTTCCGGTCGAAATCCGGCAGGAATTTATTGGAATTGCAAGTTTGATAGCTAGTTTCTGCACAATGAAAGCGTCCCAGGGGTTTTTCAGGGTGCTGAATCCAAATATGCAGTTAAAAAACCATTTTAACTGCAACAAATCAAAATTTAACCTCAATTTCTTCCACCGAATTCCGTCACTGAAATCTCCAAAAAATTGTATTATAGACAACTCCCTTTTCCATGCCTCGGGCCTACACTTGACTTCTTTCACTTGAAGCAGTTAAAGCTTTTGATTATTTTGCTCGATTTTTAATGCTACTCCTCGACTGTCACGGAAGTCATGTCTGTCATTTTTTTTTTCTAAGGCATGTCTGTCAAATTTTAAGTCAAGACTCCGGAATTGAAGTTAGGAATAAGGTCCCGTGTCGGATCCGTGTAAGGTCCCGTGTGGGACCTACGGATTGGAAACGTGCAAAGGCCAAACTATTCGGCGTATTTTTTATTATCTTTAGCGATTCAATTTCTCGGGTTGTTACATGTACATTGTTTTTACTTTTAGGTGGTTATCGTCGTCCGCCCTACGCACCTTTCTTTTTCCACGTCTGTTGAGGAACCCGAAGGGCAATTTCTGCAATGGAGTTGTACAATTTGAGTGGGAGTGTGCTGATGTGATGTTCTTCTTCTTAATATTTTAAATAATTAGCCACATTTTTATGGCTTTACGATTTAAGCGTTATCTACTTTTTGAGTTGTTAGTTATTTTTTAAGCTAAATTTTTTCGAAATTTGATATAAATTTATTTGAATAATAAATTTGTATCGTGTAATTTGTACAATGTAAATGTTTAAAGTTTTTAACGGCATTAAATCTGATTATATATTTAAAAATACATTTATATGATGAAAATTCATATTCTCATAAAAATTATATAATTCTATTCTACTCTTTAAAAAACCAAAATATTGAACATTTGCATTGAATCTTTAATTTCTGTTTATAAAATATTTTAGAGGGTAAAAAACTAAAATATTGATATTTATATTGAATTTTTAATTTATATTTGCAATATATATATATATATATATATTTTAGTAATGATGGGTTAGTTTGCACAATATATAATTGTTATTGATAAATATTATCTTATTAATTTAATAACTGAATTATGATAAAGGTATAATAATTTGCAACCCACATTGAACAAAATTATCTAAAATTGAAATTAAAATAAAAAACCTTATTATCATAAATCACAACTAATCAAACTACCCTTACCATTACTATATAAATTCTTATTATTTTTATCTCATATTACTAATTGTGTTATATTTTATATTATTTAATTCAAAGTAAGAGTGAAGGGAGTTCTAACTGAATGGTTTATGAGGCACAATACTTGTTAAGGTTTTGCAAATGGGGTAGCACGCTAAGTGGGCTTGATTGTGGGGCAAACTCTACAGCTAAGTGGGCTTGAGCTAGTGGCGATCTAGGATGGGTGTCCTCCTGCAAAGTCCTGGTTACGGGGTGCAAGCCCCAAAAGCAACGTGGGATGGGTGACCTGCCAGGAAGTCCTGGTTACCGGGCGCAAGCCCCGGAAGTGATGATTGAGGCTATGTGATTCAATTTACTAGTTTCAATCTCACTTCTTCATCCCTGTGAGCATCGCCTGATGCAATGAGTGCTAAGTGGACTACTCAAAAATCATGAGAAATTAGTTAGTGCTAAGTGGACCATTAAAAAATCATGAGAAATTAGTAAGTTACAACTACCTCTCACAACTACCTCTCATAAAAATGGTCATAGATGAATGACTTTCTTAACACAGTTGAATCCCAAAAAATGATATCTAATATTATCTTTTATCCATATACCAAATATAAAATATTAGTATTAAGTTTATCATATTATTGGGAAAGAAAAGACATAACTAATAAATTTTATACACAAAAAGTCTCAACTAATTAATTGAAAACACAACGTTATTGCATTGGTTCACATTCCAAATTTCGGGGAAAGTAGGAATATTTTTGTTTTAAAAACAATGTTTAGAATAGAGAAAAAAAAAGAAATTATGTTAATGTGAGGATTAGCAAGTGATGCCCTGCAATAAATAAGAGAAATAAGAGAAATAGAAAAAAATAAAAATTGATAAAAATAAAAATCAATAAAAAATAATTTAATTGTTTTTTTCTATACCGTTTACTTGACTAATTAAATTATATATATATATATATATATATAACCAATTTAATTATCTAAATACCCATTATCAAAAGAAATAATAACATATATTAAATTTTTTTTAGATTTGAGAAATAGTTTATATAATTTAAATTGATTTTTTTAATTATATTTATTAAGCCTAAACCATAATTAAATTGAAGTCTTAAAACAAATTTATAGTTATAAATTTTAATTAATTTGATTTATCTAAACTAATTAAATTAATTTGATTTATCTAAACTAATTAAATTTATTGAAAATATTACGAAGATTTTTTTAATTATTTTTAAATATTTAATAAATAAATTAAATTTTAAAAGAAAATATTTAAAAATAATATATATTAATATATTATTAAATAGATATTTGTTTAAATTTTTTATATATATTATATTTGATTTAAATGATGATGATTAACTTTCATTAAGACCAAAGCGGTTTATTGGACTTTAAAAAAAGAAGAAGAATCTAATTGTGATTCTTCAAAATCTTGTTTCTATTATCAAAGAGAAGGAAAGAAGTGCTCCAAGATGGCTATAGTTAGGTTGGGTTAATAAATCAAGAAGATTGGAAGTGTGAAAGATGTTAGGGAATTCAGAGCAAATGTGAATAAGAGACAGGCCGTCTAAAATATTTGTTTTTTAATTTTAATTTTATAAATGATATATTAAATCTATAATAAATTTAATATTATAATTGTTTTAAATTTATTATTTTTTAAAGTAAAAATCATCATAACTATATCTATTTATTGCTGTTATTTAAGGAAAATCACAAGACCTGTGATTACTGAGTGGTTCAGAAAAAGACAGCGTTTTATTCTTACCAGATGCCTCTGAATTTTAACCAGTTAATCAGATTTCTTACTTTTAACCCAACAAACTCTAAATTCACCATTATCTATCTAGATATTATATAAAAAAAAATATAAAAAACAAAAATATAATGAATATATTATTGAAAATATATGAAAAAATAAAAATTTATCATAGAACTTTCAACCAAATTATCTCTAATTTGGATGCAAGAAATTGCGCAGGGCTGAAAAGCATTTCAGAGAATATTGAATAAGAAGTTCTCGGAAATTGCGTGGCGTGACTTTTTGGTGATCTGGTTCTTTCGAGTCTAGTTAACTTTTCGTGGTCGCCCTCATCATTTATCCGTCGAAACTTGGCCGGAGATTCTCGGCTTCTGAAACGATTGAGTGTTGTGCAAGGAAGGAAGCGGCCCGAACTGGGCTATTCATTGGAACTCACAGCATCTTTTCGATTCATATAGGCATCGGTGGCGCTGCCCATTTGGAGAAATTGAAGGCTCGAGCCACATAAAGTCTAAGCGTAGTAGTATACCATAGAGTAGGCTATATAAGTGATTTGCTGGCCGAGACCAGCCCTATTTCACAGGCAATTTTCCTACGGTGCCTTCAATTTGATACAGGATGAACCCAGACAGTGGCGCTGATGCTCAACTGCCTCCTGAGGATGCTGATCCCGGATATCCTGATTTTCCCAGCTTCGGCGGTGGTCCGAATTTCACGCATCCAGTTTTTCCCGGGGATAGAGACGATTACACATATCCAGACAAGGATGACCACGGGGGACGATATGCGATCAGCGGCAAAATCATGGTATCGGCCATAATAGTTCTTTTTCTTGTGGTTCTCTTCGTCTTTTTGCTACACGTTTATGCCAGATGGTTTTGGAGGCAGTCCGCTCGATTGTCCAGGCGAAATCGACGGAGATCAGCTTCTATGCGGCGCCGCTTTTATTTTTCAGGAGAAGAACCGGCGAGGCTGCGGAATGTGGGGTTGGATTCTGCGGTATTAGAGATTCTGCCCATCTTTCTCTATAAATCACAGGAATTCACAGACGGGTTGGAGTGCGCAGTGTGTCTGTGCGAATTGGAGGAGAGTGAGAAAGCCCGGCTTCTGCCCAATTGCGGGCATAGTTTTCATGTTGACTGTATTGACATGTGGTTTCGTTCGCATTCCACTTGTCCCGTTTGCAGAACTCGCGTCCAACCGGAACAGGCAGTTTTGGACTCCATTAGAACAGAGCAGGTTTCGGCGACAATATCAGGCCCAATTCCTTCCGGAATCCATGACAACCAGAATTCGGTGCAAGGGCAGATTGCAATTTCTGCAGAAGAATGCAATATGCAGAATCCAACAAATATATTTTCTTGGGATGGGCAGAAGCAGATGAATGCAGAGCATGATCAGGGAACCTCGGATGGAAAAAGAGCATTAATAACACCTCAGATTAGCATTGAAATACCCAAGAGCAGGCTCGATGGGTCAACGTGGTCCGGCGAAAGCCATCCTCTTTGTTCCCCAAATGGTTCGCAGTCGTCTTCCAAATCTCCTGTTACTCGCCTTCGTTCGCTCACAAGGATGTTGAGCAGAGACACAGAGAGAAAGGTTTTCCCATCCGATTTTTCAGCTGAATGCGATCCCGAAAATAATGGTCAGTAGTGTTTGGCAACCATATTCTATTGTGTACAGATATGTTACCGGGAAGACCGTGCGTAGTGATACAAAAATTCATCAAAATTGAGGTTCAGGATCCTCTTTACTCCATAGTTGGACAGAATCTGTACCAAAATAAATATGGAAAATTATTTTTCCGAACATTGCATATAATACATCCTTTGTTTTTATGATGTTTCTTGACTTTCTTCCCGATTGGAATCACGTTTCTTTAATCAAATTTTTGCCAATAAGTGTCTGCAACATTTTGGCCATTGTTAACGTTACTCAATCTCTGTAAATACCATATTAATTAATCCAAACCAAGTTATGAAAAGGAACGAAGTGATCCATATTAACATTACTGTTTTGGTCATGGATTTGTTCTGCAACAACAGGGCTGGAATATCAGCACGAACATACAATTTGAAAGGAAGTATGATTGTTTTTTAAGTCGGAGTCGAGGAGATTCATATGGGCGTCAACACATTGATCTGATTGTTCATGTGGAATCTATTGTTAGTCTGATTGTTCATGTGGTATCTATTGTTGGGCTATTTTTGGGTTTGGTAGATTTCTGTGGTCTTGAATTATGATTTTTTTCTGACAATATTAGTTTTGAAGTATTGTGAGATTTTCACAATGCATTATATTAGATATCATTTTTGGGATTCAACTGCTTTAAGTAATTCATTCATTTATTAGATATCATTTTTGGGATTCAACTCGGTTAAGTAAGTCATTCATCTATAAATATTTTCATGAGAAGTAGTAGTAACTAACTAATTTTTCATGTTTTATTGAATAGTCTATTTAGCACTCATTGCATCCGTGATGTTCACAAAGGAGAGATGAAGAAATAGGATTGAAACTAGTGAAATGAATCACATAGAGTCAATCATCACTTCCCAAACTTGCACCCAGAACTTCCAAAAAAATTACCCATCCCAAATCACCTCTAACTCAAACAAAATTAACTACATAATAAATATAACAACAAAACATTCTAATTTTATAACACTTATCTACATAAATGGATTTCGATTTCTTTTAGTTGTGTGAATCCATCGTTTATTATAAGCCTTATAGTTTTTTAGAACGGGAGGGCAGCTGGAACCTGCGCGTTGTCTATCCAGCAAGTGGTACTATATATGGCCGCTACATCCGATTTGTTCACCGGCACTGCTTTTTCTCAATTTGGTAAAGTTTTTGGTATGGATTTTTTTAAAGTGGCATTTGCAGTAAAATGTCTTGAAAATAGGCAGATTCCACTTATACATTCGAAAATATATTATATTTTTTGATTTCATTTATATATTTAAAAATGTATTTTAAATAATTAAATTTTATTAATATATTTAAAATTATATTTTAATAACCAGATTTTATTTATATATTTAAAAATATATATTAAATTTGTAATTTGCAAAGAAATATATAGTTCTAAATCTCATGAAAATTAAAACATTTTATTAGTACTACTTTATCGGTTAATCTTGTCACATGGAAGGTTTAGTATATGGATTGGTCTCATAGAATTATCATATCAGATCCTCTTGAAATTCAAATTTAAAACTTTAAAATTTAAAATTTAATATTTATATATTAAATTTTTATTGGTTATATTTTTTATAGGAAACAGGGTTTTATTAAAAATGTGATTAATCCGAAAGACAATCTTATTTTTAATATGGATCACAAAAGTCTAAGATCTAACAAAAAATAAAGGCTTTTACATTTGCATACATCAATTCTTAATGATCACTTAGCAAAAATTACATACCATGGTTAGAAAAGTTGTGAAACAGAGCCACAAGATGCAACAACCAAAGAAGGTGATCACATCCCTAGTGACAGTCCAAAAATGAGAAAATGGCTATATAGAAACTTTATATGATGACTTTGATGGATTTATTTATTTTGGAACAAATTTTCCATAATTTTAATTCAACTCTCAATAATTATTAAGTGAATATTTTAGAATATTTTTAGTGGTACAAACAAATCAAAGGTTTAGATTTATCTTCAAAGTAATTATGATTTTTTGTTATTTTAATTAAATTGATTAATCAAGAAACATGTTATCAGTGTCATATAAAGTGAATTATGGTTTTTTAGGCATATGATATTGATCAACCATGTTATTGTACTTTCTGATGATGAACCACACTTGTTGGTTCTAAAAGTGTCGACCAAAAAATTCTCTAATATGATTTCCACTAAAAAACTTTGTTTAAACCATGTTATTGTAAAAAATCCCAAATAAATATTAAAAATATACATAATAAAATACCATAACTTTTTATTACTAACTATTCTTCATTATTTATCATAAATATATGTATATTTAATTAATTAATTTATTTTTTAAAAAATGTACTACCCTATATCTTAAACATTCACTATACACATTCATTAGCTATTGCATAGGAACACTTTGGAGCAATTTCTCAATTCACAATTTCTCACTCTTTGGGCAATTTCTCAATTCACAATTTCTCATATTGTGCTTATTCACAATTTCCTTGGGTTTGAAGTGGTGCAACCTCAACCATTTAAAACTCCAAGTTATAACCTAATTTCAATCAAAGTCAAACATTATTTTTTGGCCACAAAAGCGAAAAGGTCGCACCACTTGCCTGCAAATAATTTACTTAACCAATACTTTGAAATTCGAACCAGGGTTTTTGCTCACATAACTCGTAATTCTATTTTTATTAGGGAGTTATTTATAATGCGATTTTTTGGAGATTTAGGTGATGGAATTTGGCGGAAAAAATTGAGGTTAAATATTGATTTATATTATTTCAAATGGTTTTTTAACTGCATATTTGGATTCAACACCCTGAAAAACCCCTAAAACGCTTTGATTGTGCAAAAACTAACTATCAAACTTAAGATTCCAATAAATTACCACTAAATTTTGACCGAAAAAATTCACAAAAAAACTTTCCAAAATATCTCATTATCAACGGCTTTTATTCGAATCTTCAAGCCCAGTAGCGTAATTAATATGCAAGTTCCTCATTGAATCAAGACTTATGGTTTTCGTGGTTGATTGGGCACGCTTTCCCATTGTCAGATGACTTTTGAGTTTGGATTCGAGTAAACGACAGTAGGGGTGGAGATGTAGCTACTTAGCTTGAGGAAACAAGAGTCTGACAAGCGGCGGAAATTAAAGAAATGATGGGGACATTAACTATATGTGACTTAAGTCAAAACAAATCCCTATCGGTGATTAGGCATGGCTGACTATTTGCAATACGACGAAAGCAATAAACCAGGTTCACGTAACCTACCTAACATCAAAATAAAAGTGGTTCATAACAAATTTTATACGTCCCGATTTGCACGCTATATCGTACTCACGTTGAATTTCCTCCACTGTTACTATTATGTTATGAAATTTTTGGAAAGTAAAAAACTTTAATTCTTTACATTTTTATCATTATATCATTATAGTATTAAATCTATATTAACCCTTTGAAGCTATCGAATAAACTATCAATTATATTTAAATTAATTTTTTTCAATTATATGGTAGATATTATTGATTTTAAGAAAAATATATCTTTTATTATTATAATTGAAATAATTTGATTATGGTGCTGTGTGATTTATATCCTAATATACGCCCCAAAAAAGTCAAATTCAATAGCATTCGGTTCATGGGCGAATATAAATAATGCCTTGCATTAATTTACAACTGTTCAGAGGTGGTTGTTAATTTGCTGTGCAAAGTAAACCTAGTTCTAATTAAATTCTCTGTTTTTCCTCATTCCTCTGTGCTGTGGTGCACCTACTTCATTTTCTGCGTCCTTACAAACCGAGGAGTTGGCAATCTTTATGCTTTCAATTTTCTGCATTATATTATATGCCAAGCCTGTTAGGTCTTTTTGTCCTTTTGATTTTTTCTTTTAATCTGCTGTGCGCGTAGATTCATTTGATGCCACAAATCTTTACATGTTTGTTGTTGGCTGACTTTTAAGATTTTTTATGGCATTTTTGTAGCTGTAGAATTTGTGGAACCTTGGAATTTTGTGTTGGTTGTCGTGTGTCAGGGATATTTTGAAATATTATAAAAATTTCAAATATAAAAACCAAAGTCAATTGTTTATCAATTTCTAAAATATTCTTGTAATTAAATTATACTTATATTTTTAAAATTTTCTTAGATGCTTTCAGTACTGGGGCTTTTGCTTCCTTAAAATCTTTTCAGTTTAAGATAATTATTGTAGATTTTGAAATTTCTTCTTTTAGTAGCAGGTAGAGCCATTCCATGTACCTATGATATAGATTAAGACAATGAAATTTTTTGGGGCATAGCTTACTTTTCTGTTCATTAAATAGATTTTACAACGCAGGGAGAAATTTCCAGATTACCTAGCACTGTGAGATTTTAGAGATGACCAAAATTAACTAATTTTAAAAATAATAGTTATTTAAAATTCTCTGGGACTCACAGCCTGGTGCTCACTATTAAGCATCCCACTAGAGTTCACATGCAACTAATTATTCACTTTAGTTAAAAAAAGGAGATCACTATACTTTATCATTCCGCCTTAATCTCTTAAACTTGAAAAGGTTTCTTCTCAATGGCTTGGTGAAAATGTCTGCTATATGATCTCTAGATCCACAAAATTGAAGAGATATATCCCCATTGTCAACAAGCTCAAGAATGAAGTGATCTCTTGAAGAGATATATCCCCATTGTTAACAAGCTCATGAATGAAGTGATATCTGGTATCAATGTGTTTGATTTATGGAAAGTGCAATAGCTGAATTATTATCACAGAAAATAGGAGTTGTCTCATTCTTCTTTTCAGGCTCAAGATCACTTATCAATCTTCTTAGCCAAGAAACCTGGCATGTTGCTCATGCCACAAATTTTTCTTGTGCTAATGAAATGGAAACAACTGGCTCCTTCTTGGATACCCATGAAATAAATCATGTACCTAAGTGAAATGCATAACCTCAGGTACTATTTGTGTAATCAATATTTCGTACAAAGTCACTATCTCCCTAACCAACAAGATGGTTGTCCTTTGAATTAGTGTACAAAATTCCATACTGTATTGTTCCTTCAATATACCTTAAAATCCTTTTTCCTACTTTCTAATGAGTTTATTTTGGTGACTCCACAAACCTGGATATACTGACTAAATACATTATGTCATTCCTTGATGCTGCTAGATACATTAGGCTACCTACTAGCTGCTTGTACAAAGTGGAATTGAGTGCTAGACTATTGTCCTCTTTTCTTAGCTTGATTCTTCAGACAATTAGTGTGTCTGCTAGCTTGCATTCACTCATCCTAAATCTTGTCAAAATATCTGTTGCATACTTTCATTGACAAATGAAGGTTCCTTCTTCATATTGTTCAATTTCTATTCCAAGAAATATTTCATGTGACCAAGATTGGTTATCTCAAATTCTTTCTCCATGGCTATTTGAAAATATTCAAGCTAAAATTTTCCTATGTAAATCATGTCATCCAATAAATGCAAATAATTAATATATTACCTTCCATAAATGTTTTTTTAATAGAGAGTGGGTTTATTATTGCTATGTTTGAATCCTTAGTTGAGCATATATGAATCAATTCTATTGTATCATGCTCAAGGGGCTTGTTTAAACCATACAAAGCCTTTTCTAACATGTAAAATTTCTGTTCTTGACCCTTACTTTCATGCCCTAGAGGCTGGTCTACATAAAATTCTTCCTTCAAGATCCAATTAAAAAATGTTGTTTTGACATCCATTTGATAAACTGCCCAATGATGCTTTGCTGCTTTTGCTAATATTATTATGATAATATCCAATATTTCTACTATAGCAAACATTTCTTCATAATCCACTCTAGGCTGTTGTGCAAAGCCTTTTCATACTAATTTGACTTTATACTTTTCAATTTCCCCATTTTCGTTAAACTTAGCCTTCGAGACCCATTTGACTCCAATGCTTGTTTTTCCTTCTAATAGATCTACAAAACACCATGTATCATTCCTCTATATGGCTGCAATTTCTTCATTCATAGCTTCAACCTATTCTTTCTTTTTTACCACTTCTTCAAAATGTGTTGGTTGGAAGACAATAAAGAAAGATGTACTTTTTCATTATCTAGATGCTCATAAATCTCTCTCAAACTTCTTGTTTTCTACGAAATGGTGGATTTAGACTCACTACTAAAGAATGGAATGTGAACATTCTATCTTCCTTGGTTTGCATATTTAGCTAGAATTTGTAGGCATGAAAATTCTTGTCTTGCTTGTTCTACTTTTGTTGCATCACTTGGTTCAAATGCATGTGGATAAATTTGTTCCCTGTTTGTCCCTTTATCTTGATCTTTCCATGGTTCGTATTCAAAGAATTTAACATCTCTTGAAATAATTGTCTTGTTGGGGACATGATCATACAATTTATAAACCTTGGGTTCTTCACTATATCCAAAAAATATGGATTTTTCACTTTTGTCATCCAATTTCCTCCTCAATTCTTCTGAAACATGTGCATAAGCTACACAGCCAAAGATCATGTGAAAACCCTTTACTAATTCTCCTGTTGTAAATATTGTAATCATAATCTCTATAATTCATTGGCTAAGAGATAGGAACATAGATTTAAGAGCCTGGGGAGGGAGATTTCTTGGGATAAATTAGAGGAAGCTTGGTAATTTAATGTTAGTATGGGAAACTGATTAGTTTTCCTTAAATTGGTTGACTATGTATTGATTTAGATGGAGGAAGAGAGGACGGGAGCCATACCTCCCTTGGGAAATCCCACAAGAAAAAGATGATAAAACTTAAGAGTTGGAGGCGCTGACAGAGGTGGCGTAGGGAGAATGCATAACAACATCCCCATGAACACACCCACTGGAAATGAAACCACTAGTCGAAGACTGACAATTTTTGGGGAATAACACATGATGCACAGGTTAATATGAATTAGTGGAAACAATGTTAAGAGGATAGGGGAAGGGAGAAAAAAGAGAGAGAAGAGTGCTCTCAACATAGAGGGGAAGGAGGAGACTCAGGGAAAAAACATTGCACCATTTCCTGGAACGTAGAAGAAAAAAGAAGACCTTTCGGTTGAGCATGGAAACAACTAGTTGTGGAATCTCTCAGGTGAAGGGTAGAAGCCTCTAGATTTCGTATTTTGGTTAAAGGGTCAAGGTGGTGTAGTCTCTAGATTCCATTGGACCAACTGGTGGGTGGAGGCCATGTTATTTGGATTCTTGGTTAAGGGGTGCCTTGATGTCTTCCTTTGCTTATTTTCTGGTTTATTCTCAATGTGTTTTGAACTCCTAGTTTAGGGTAGAGACACTAAGGTCAGTTCTTTAAGGGTGGAGGTGGTGTAGCCTCTAGACTCCCTTGATTAGCTGGTGGGTGGAGGTGGAGTAGCCTTTGGATTCCCTATTTCAGCTTGATGTCTTGATTAGCTGGTGTGTGGAGATGGTGTAGGCTCTAGATTCCATATTTTAGTTTGACTTATTAGTTTCTCAGTGGAGATGGTGTAGTTTTTAGATTCCCTTTTTTAGCTAGCAACATTTGTTGGTGAACAATTATTGCAGAGACTAGGTATTTTCTTCGAGGGGACAACAATGGTATCCACTGTAGTCTAGCTTTGCTCCTATATTTTCCATCCTCCGGAATGGAAGAAAGTTTGACTTGAATCATTTCTAGGACTTAGGTGTAATGTTTGGGGTTTAGAGGGAGAGTGGATATATTTTATTAGTTAAGTATATATCAACAACCATTAACCATTACAAGGTGATTCAAGAATCATCACAGAGGAAACAAATAAAAGCACTCCACGCACAAGCTATGAATAAGATTTTTTTTTAATTTTTTTTTAAATAGGAACATAATCACGCATAAATGTATACATTGCACACCACATCTCCTTGCAAAAAATATCCATTATATTATTATCAAGACAATGAATATTATAGCAATGGATCTATAATATTACAACTTGATCTTTGATAGATCATCCACCAAAACCATAATTACATAGAATAAATACAGTATCAGAACATGGGTAGAAATTCTAATAGCATGTCGACCCTTTTTATCTCCATCTCTCTCCCGCACCTTGCCCTATAGATTCTTATATAGCTTTGGCATGTTTTATGCTATCAAATAGTCCACCCCCTTGATTTGGTCCAAATTAACTCCGTGACTTGATATGATTAGCCTTAGTTGTTCGTTTACCTAATAAATTATGTTTCATGCTTGATGCCGTCAATCCTTCTTTTGCACTTGCTTGATGATTTCCAAGATAAATACTTGTTCCAATTAATCATTTTATTCTTTCCACTTTCTTCTTTCTACTGGTGACTTATGATCACTTTAACCAGCCTTTTTTCACCTTTCCCTTTCTCTTTTCCTCAACCACTTTTTGAACAAAATGATCTAAAAAATGAAGGACCCAATAGGCCCCGACCACAACCTATTAACTCTCCCTCGAGTGAATCTTTCACTTGTGTAGATGGTCCTTCCTTTACTTGCATGGATGATCCTTCCTCCAATGAAGGATCCAACGCATGGATCTTTTGAAGAACTTATTGGTGAAATGAATTATACGTATCCAAGCAGTCTTGCCACTTCCACATCAATGTAGTTCCCTGATCAACAAAAATTTGGTTTACAGTAGCATCAAAGGTCGCTAGCTTAGCTGCAAGAAAAGTGTTCCATTCATTGTTTGTAAACAAGTTAAGCTGGTGTAACCAAAAATAATGATCCTGAACAATGGGCTTAAGGTCTCGGATGGTCCGTTTTGCTTGGTGAGACTCATCCTCTAGGGCAGTTATTTGAGCATCCTTTTGTGATATTTGGTCAAATATCCATTGTTATTCAAAAATATCAATAATAGATAGATCATATTCCATCAATTTCTTGACCTGCTCATGCAACTCATAGATTGGCTAATTACACTTAGTTAGAAGACTTGTCTAATCGTGTACCTGTAGTAAGAGATTCCTAAAATCATCTATCTTACATTGGAGGGTGGAGAAAAGAGTGGAACCTTTCTCCAAAACATGTTTCATCCATTGATTGGATTCCTCCAATGGATATAGGACTCTCTACTACAATTCAATGAAAATAGCCTAAATAATTATATTCTCTGAAACTAAGGTTTTCTAGGAATATTCAAGCAACTTTAAGCACTAGATGGACTCATAGGTTGAAATATATTCAGGTAGAGTAGGGATCATCTCTGCTAACATATATTGCATATGAATAAGTTTATAATTTAGATATATGATATCTTAATCGTCTTTATCTCTCTACTATTGGAGCTGACCTCACTCCTCTATAATCTGGACAAGTTGTTGTTGCAACAAATCTTTGTCCTCTGTAAGCTGAGTAATTTGTTTTTGCTACTGCTCATGAGCATGTGTGAAGTCAAGCCCCTTCCGATCTTTTAGGGTCATGTGCTCCTCCAATTACACTAAATAATCCCTCATAAATTGAAATAATTGATCTAGAGGTCAGTGTTGGAGATCTTCTATTGAATGAGTATCTACAAACGAAAGCTTTTATTGCAAGGGTTCACCACTTCAAATAGACTTTTCAGAATTCCCTTGCGTTGAAAACTATGGAGTCTATTTTTATCGCTGATAAATAAAATGTCGAACACACTCATGAACCTCATAATGTAGCAGTGGAATAACATCGAGTGAGTAGGTGCATAGCTACAACACATTCTTGAAATTGTCTCGCTATCAAATGAATTCAATTAGGTTATCTAGAAAAGGAACACTACTGGCTACAAAGGAACTTGTGGGATTGACTTGCAAAAAGAAGGGTAGAAATCTATGATTCTTCCACTAACAAAGTTGGCATAATAGGCTCAAGAGGCTCATCATCATCAAATTGGATAAGCTTAGAAAAATCCATCCTTTTCCTAGGATGAGGAGTAAAATTACAAAGGTAACCACAAACCACTTTTAAAGCTAGGATCTAGCCCTTCCAGCTTTAGAGAGGGCTCTCTCTATATGATTTAATTTCTTCTTTCAAGGTCTTAGGCTAGATATTAAAGTTCGAGATAGATTTTTCAAAATTTTGGTTGTAAAATGCAAGAAAAGTCCATTGGGCATGGAGTCATTAAAATTCTTGGTAATCAATCACAAATTAACAGAGTAGCTGAAACAGGGTGAGGTAGGCAAACTCCTGGATCTTAAGATATTTTATGGTGTGGCTGAGATGATAAAGTAGATGATCAATTAAATATAAAGCATACTCAAATGAATTTTATATTTAATCTCAGAAGAAAAACATTAAGACTGTTTAAACAAGCCAGAGCAGAGTACAATAAGTAAATTCAACTCTTAATCTTCTTGCAACAATCAAGAAGGGAAATCCATATGAAAACTCAGAAAGAAGAACAAATCAACATGAGGATAAACATCACCATTTGTTTGACACAAGAATCCTGGAACAAAACTGCCTTTGTATTTCTGAAATTGATTACTTCAAGTAAAATCCACAACTTACATCAAGGTAGAGCTCTTTTCTTCATACATAATCCAACCCTTACTAAGTATTTTTACAAAATATTTATAGAGTTCCTATGGAACTAACTTCGGATCTCAAAAAGAAATCAATTACAAAATAATATCTATCAAGAGATGTAGATATTTATAAAATAGAACTAAGAAATAGGAATTTTGGAAAAATTCAGATGTTCTGTTGACACTTTTGAGGAAAGTTGTTGCTGGCTGTAACTACATTTTTTCTGCTCTTGTTTTTCTATTCCGAAAATTGTAGGATTTATGTTTGTCTTTACTCAACTAGCTCCAACGGTTTATCCCACCGCTCTTCACTAGGAATGGAGAAATCTATCATGCTCCGAAATTTCTCATCCACCTCTGTATATGTATGAAAAGTTGGCTTATTGAGAAATAAATGGTGGACTTCATTATGAATGTAGAGGTCATGTTGTAGTCCTTCCAAGGAAGGCTCTCTAGTTATTGTCCCTTTGACCTTGGTGAATTTGGAAGCATTTGCAACTATGTTGCATTTTTGGTCTTGATAGTTCTCTAATGGAATCAATTTTCCATTAGAGGCTTTCATATATGGAAGTCCCTTTTCCTGCAATAGATTAATTTTTTTGTTAAATATTTTTACCTGTAACTCCAATTCTTTTCACTTAGTCTCCAACTGTATCACGAGGTTCTTCTTTGTTAATACTTTTTTTACTTCCATCACTGTGCCTATTCTGTCTTGAATCTAGATTTCTTCAAGCTCTTCTTTAGTTTTAGAATTCAACATTTTAATAATTCTATATGCTTCTGCTGGCCTGTGCTTTATTTCAATCTTTGTTTGTTCAATTGCTACCTTGACATTCTGCACTAACTCCTCATTATTTAATATGATATGAATGGATGACCATAATTATGTGATATTTGAATTTATATTGTGCAATATACTACTTTTGTACTCTAAAAACATCTGAGTTGTTAGAGACTGATTCTCATACTTTTGAATTTGTCGTGTCAGTTTGAAGTTCCTTTGCACCTCTGCTAGGTATGCATTATCTTTTTTTATCTTGTTTTCCTCCATCTTGGTGAGCACTACCATTAACTTCTCATTTTCCTTATTTGTTAATGATAATTCCCCCAAAGTCTGGAGTAGCTTCTCAGAAGAATCTGAAGTTGATGCTTGTGGTGTTTGTTGTACTTCCTGTTGTGCTGATTCACCTGCTACTGCCAATTGTTCCTTTTCCTTCAACAATGCTTCCATGTCCTTTTCCATCTTTTGGATTTGAATATTTTGTTCAACTATTAATTTGAACAACTTTTCTTTCTCTATTTCCAGATTGGTTACTTCTTTGGCTTGAAGGTGCTCTGTGGTTGGAAGCTTAAGTTGTTCCTAAGGGCTTGGATATCTACATTTTTATTCTTAATTATCTCCTGGGCTGCCTTGAAATTACTAGGATAATATCCTAGTTTAATTATTAAATATGATAAAGATTTAGTTCAAGTGTCTTTGACCAAAGAAGACATTTGTTCTATCTTTAATTGTCAATGCATATTATTCAGAGAGGCTTGCAACTTTGAGGCAACCATGGCTGAACTGGTCAGTGTTGAATAAATCATCTCACCTGCTTTCTTATGCAAATCGATTTGATCGATTGCATGAAACTTTTTGGTATCAACAGAAAATATTGAAGCTTTGTAGTCTTCTGCACTTCTGGGGACTGGAACTGTAGGTTCTAGGAAAGCTAATTGAAACTGCCCCTTTGTCGTGTCAAATGCAAACAACAACCTGTGTTGAGTGGTAGCAATCTATTTCCAGAATTTTGAATATGTTGAAGCCTTCAATTCTTCATTCTTCTTCTTGATCTCCCTGTATCTGGCAAAAATATTCTGCTGTGTTCCCATCTGAGATGTAGAAGATGCAGGTGACTGTGTTATATCTTCAACATTTGAAAAAGGAGTGACTGGAAAACCTGTTAGAACAACTGTAGCTTGATCTTGTGACTCCTTCTCTTCTGATGATTCTTCTTGAATGTTTATTATCTGATCATCACTTTTAGTATTAGTCTTTGGATCCTTCTTTCTCCTCTTGAAAACATGAAAGTCTGCAGCTTGAGCTTTTGAATTTGTAGGGGACATACTTTCCCTTGGTCTCTTGATTTATTTGTCCTTTGGAATAAGAGTTTGTAGAGATGATTGACTGACAATTTGTTCTTCAACCTCTTGTAGTGTGTTCTCTGTCCACTGCTCCTGATTGGCATACTTCTCTATCTCTGGTCTAGGTGTATGTGCATATGGAGTGGTCTTCTACTCAATTCTCGGCTTTGACATTATCCCAAAAGGATCATAAGACCATGTGAAGTTGAGCTTAAAATTTATTTGTTTCACTAATTCATCCACTTCCTTGGTTAATGATTTTTTATTCACAATGTATGGCCCAACATGTGATTTCAATTTGAATTGTGCCTTATTTTTTTCTTGATACAAAATGTAGTTCATCCATATTTAGCATTTGTCTAACGTATTCTAGGGAAAAAATCCTCACTGGCACAAACACTGGAAATCTGTAGGGAGAAAGTTCACACCCATAGATTCAAATCTTTGTATAGTTCTGGTAGAGATACTAGTCTCCAAATTTAGCCTGTTCTATAAGATGCAAAACCTTCTTTATCTCTGGTGAAATCCTTTGTATAACATCACTACTATGAAGACACAAATATGTATGTAAAAACTAATCCACAAAATGACTGAATGAATAATCATTTGAATTCATTTTGACTAAGGAAGTCCAGTGAATGACAGATAATGGCCTTCCCTGATCATCCATATTTTGTATCTGGAACTTGAACTTGTCTACTTAATAGAATAACATCAAATATACTAAGACTGGTTGGTGTTTGAATGCACCTGCAGCCTTAAATTTGAGAAACTGCTCATGTATATCATTTGATAAGTACTAACTGTAATTGAAAAGAACTGAAGGCTTCTAACCAACTAAAAATATTGATAAGAACCCTAACACTACCTCACCTACCCACTGGTCTGCGTGATAACCTAATAGGCAAGTAACCATCGAGATGACTTGCCTTGACATCTCGGGAAAAATAGAAGCAGAGTAAGAGTCAATTTCTCTAGTCAATACAGAATTTTCATGTAGAAAACATTCAAAAATATGGGCTCGATGGGGGAAGGTAATATTTTTGTACATCTCCATGAGGGCATCTGTATAAAATGGATGTGAAGGGGTTTGAGTATTAAATTGAAGGGCTTGACAAATAACTTCTAGAGTAATTGAGAATATGATTTCATTGTTTTGAGCAATTATGACTTTATGGCTGGGGAGGTACCTGAGATGACACTAGGTAGATAATTTTGGCAGAAAATGAGTCTAGGGAAAGATAAACTGACGCAAGAGCGATTCCCAAATACTCAGATCATCACTGTTATCCAATAATTTCTGATTCGCCCAATTTCGATGCTCAAGTAAATCAAATTCTCATTGGGTTTTTCTATATTGTACTAGGTATCGACTAAAGGGGACCTATATAAATCAGGGACAAGAGGTACCATAGGATTCTCATAAGTCATTTTTCCCTTTCCTTTGTGTGTAGACATTTTTAATTTCAATGGAAAATTGGAAAAACAATGTTACCAGGTCGTAATTTGATCGGTTGCAGAAGGGGAAAACTTTACAGAGGGTGCTGGCGAACTTGGAAATCTTCAATATGAACCTGCGTGGATGAAATAACTAGCAAAACGGGATAATGCATGTTGATACATGAGTTTTATAACGGGAATTTAGGCCGATTAATGGAAATGTTACCATTTTAGAGTGTAGCATTTATGAATTTTATATGTTGGCAAGAGAAAATTTAATGGCCAATGACTACATGACTATTGGTGAGATATTTGAAAGGTAATGACTTTGTGACGTGGAGGATGGGTGACGTGGACAGAGCAATGGATGACGGGTGGCAAGGATGGAGCGGGAGAAAACAGGAAAGTGTCGAATGGTGGTTTTAGTTGGGGGGGGGAGGTAGGAGTGGTAGGCGGTAAAGGGAAGGGACCCCTCGAAATGAATGTTTAGCCACCATGTTATCTTGGGTGGTTTTATTGCAAACAACATTTGGAACCCCCCCCCCCCCTCCCCCCGTTAAGTCCCGAAAGGTTGGGAGGTGGGGGGGACCGAACATCGTCCCCTGCTATTGATTTGGGAGGGGATGATATCATCCCTATAAAAACGAAAGCGCTTTATGGAAACCAAAAAAACGACAAGTCACCATTATTCCAGAACAAAAATTAATATAATTTAATAATTGGCAGCATTTGGACTAGCGTGCCCCTTTGGGTTTTTATTTTTATTATTTATATTTCTTTTTATATAATTTTTCTTTATTTCCCTTTATTTTTATTTTTCTTTTCCTTTGTATTTTTCTTTTCTCTTTTAATTTTTTCTTTTTCATTTTTAATACTGAAAATAATTTGAAATGGGAAAAGTAAATTA